>PISX010003206.1:0-142393 GCA_004024625.1 Mellivora capensis | reverse complement strand
GCAAACATTCAAAGAAGAAACAATACCTATTCTCCTGAAGCTGTTTCAAAAGATAGAAACAGAAGGAAAACTTCAAGAAGTTTTTATGAAGCCAACATAAAAAAACTTTTATGAAGTTTTTTATGAAAAAAAAAAAATTTTTTTTTGAAAAAAATTTTTTGAAGCCAACATTACCCTGATCCCCAAACCAGGCAAAGACTCCACTAAAAAGGAGAATTTCAGACCAATATCCCTAATGAATATGGATGCCAAGGTCCTCAACAAGATCCTAGTAAATACTATCCAACAGTACATTAAAAAGATTATCCACCATGACCAGGGGTATTTATCCCTGGGATGTAAGGGTGGTACAACATTTGCAAATCAATCAATGTGATAGAACAAATCAGTAAGAGAAGAGAGAAGAACCCCATGGTCCTCTCGATGCAGAAAAAGCATTCAACAAGATACAGCATCTGTTCCTGATTAAAACCCTTCAAAGTATAGGGATAGAGGGAACATTCCTTAACTTCATAAACTCTCTCTATGAAAAACCCACAGCAAACATCATCCTCAATGGGAAGAAGCTGACAGCCTTCCCTTTGAGATCAGGAACACGACAAGGATGCCCACTCTCACCACTCTTGTTCAACATAGTAATAGAAGTCCTAGCAACAGCAATAAGACAACAAAAAGAAATAAAAGGTATTGAAATTGGCAAAGAAGAAGTCATACTCTCTCTTTTTGCAGAAGACATGATACATTATATGGAAAACCCAAAAGACTCCACTCCCAAACTACTAGAACTCACACAGCAATTCATTAATGTGCCAGGATACAAAATCAATGTACAGAAATCAGTGGCTTTCTTATACAATAACAATGAAAATACAGAAAGGGAGATTAGAGAATCAATTCCATTTACTATAGCACCAAGAACCATTAAATACATTGGAATAAGCCTAACCAAAGAGGTAAAGGATCTGTACTCAAGGAACTACAGAACACTTATGGAAAGAAATTGAAGAAGACACAAAAAGATGGAAGACCATTCCATACTCATGGATCTGAAGAATAAAAATTGTTAAAATGTCTATACTATCTAGAGCAATCTGTACCTTCAATGCCATCCCATTCCAAATTCCACTGACATTTTTCAAAGAGCTGGAACAAACAATCCTAAAATTTGTATGGAACCAGAAAAGACCCCAAATTGCTATGTAAATGTTGAAAAGAAAAAAAAAAAAACTGGGGCATCATGTTGCCTGATTTCAAGGTCTACTACAAAACTGTGATCACCAAGACAGCATGGTACTGGCACAAAAACAGACACATAGACCAGTGGAACATAGTAGAGAGCCCAGATATGGACCCTCGACTCTATGGTCAAATAATCTTTGACAAAGCAGGAAAAAATATACAGTGGGAAAAAAGACAGTCTCTTCAAAAAATGGTACTGGGAAAATAGGATAGCTATGTATAGAAGAATGAAACTCAACCATTTTCTTACACCATACACAAAGATAAACTAGAAATGGATGAAAGACCACAACATGAGGCAGGAATCTATCAAAATCCTAGAGGAGAACATAGGCAGTAACCTCTTCAACATTGGCCACAGCAACTTCTTTCAAGACATGTCCCCACAGGCAAAGGAAACAAAAGCAAAAATGAACTTTTGGGACTTCATCAACATCAAAAGTTTCTGCACAGCAAAGGAAACAGTCAACAAAACAAAGAGGCACCCAAAGGAATGGGAGAAGATATTCCCAAATGACACTACAGACAAAGAACTGATATCCAAGATCTATAAAGAACTCCTCAAACTCAACACCCAAAAAACAGATAATCATGTCAAAAAATGGGCAGAAGACATGAACAGACACTTCTCCAGAGAAGACATACAAATGGCTAATAGACACATGAAAAAATGTTCATCATCATTAGCTATCAGGGAGATTCTAATCAAAACCACATTGAGATACCACCTTACACAAGTTAGAATGGCCAATATTATCAGGACAGTAAACAACAAGTTCTGGAGAGGATGTGGAGAAAGGGGAACCCTCTTACACTGTTGGTGGGAATGCAATTTGGTGCAGCCACTTTGGAAAACAGTGTAGAGATTCCTTTAAAAATTAAACATAGAGCTACCCTATGACCCTGCAATTGCATTACTGGGTATTAACCCCAAAGATACAGATGTAGTGAAAAGAAGGGCCATCTGTACCCCAATGTTTATAGCAGCAATGGCCACAGACGCTAAACCATGGAAAGAACCAAGATGCCCTTCAACAGATGAATGGATAAAGAAATTATGGTCCATATATATGATGGAGTATTGTTCCTCCATCAAGGATGAGTACCCAACTTTTGTATCAACATGGATGGGACTGGAAGAGATTATGCTGAATAAAATAAGTCAAGTGGAGAGAGTCAATTATCATATGGTTTCACTTACTTGTGGAGCATAAGGAATAACATGGAGGACATTGGGAGATGGAGAGGAGAAGTGAGTTGGGGGAAATCAGAGGGGAGACAAACCATGAGAGACTGGACTCTGAGAAACAAACTGAGGGTTTGGAGAGGAGGGGGGTGGGAGATTGGGCGAGCCTGGTGGTGAGTATTAAGGAGGGCATGTATTGCAAGGAGCACTGCGTGTGATGTGTAAACAATGAATTTTGGAACACTGAAAAAACTAAAATTATAAAAAATTTAATGTGAAATATGAGGTACTAACTTGGGCAGTTAAAATAGACTTATGGAAAAACATCATAAGGTTTAACTTATTTACTTATTAGTATAATGAAGGTTGAGGACAACTTATTCTCATTGTCCTTGAAACACTTAACAATTATAGTAAAATTCAAAAAAATTCTCCAATTTGCTTCTTACATTTTATTGTTCCATGTGTTTTTATTGGTAAAATAGTTTATCTTAAATGCCCACACTTAAAATGAGCTCTTTAATGAAAGTTAGAATCTTCTTCACTGAATGATCTAAGACTATGTAGTAAATTATCATAGATTATTTTCCTCTTTTAGCAGCTAAATTAAGATTAAGCATGATTTTACACCAGTTAGAATGGCCAAAATTAGCAAGACAGGAAACAACATGTGTTGGAGAGGATGTGGAGAAAGGGGAACCCTCTTACACTGTTGGTGGGAATGCAAGTTGGTGCAGCCACTCTGGAGAACAGTGTGGAGATTGCTCAAGAAGTTAAAAATAGAGCTTCCCTATGACCCTGCAATTGCGCTACTGGGTATTTACCCCAAAGATACAGATGTGGTGAAACCCAATGTTTATAGCAGCAATGGCCACGGTCGCCAAACTGTGGAAAGAACCAAGATGCCCTTCAACGGACGAATGGATAAAGAAGATGTGGTCCATATACACTATGGAGTATTATGCCTCCTTCAGAAAGGATGAATACCCGACTTTTGTAGCAACATGGAAGGGACTGGAAGAGATTATGCTGAGTGAAATAAGTCAAGGAGAGAGAGTCAATTATCATATGGTTTCACTTATTTGCGGAGCATAACAAATAACACGGAGGACATGGGGAGATGGAGAGGAGAAGGGAGTTGAGGGAAATTGGAAGGGGAGATGAACCATGAGAGACTATGGACTCTGAAAAACAACCTGAGGGTTTTGAAGGGGCCAGGGGTGGGAGGTTGGGGGAGTCAGGTGGTGGGTATTATGGAGGGCACGCATTGCATGGAGCACTGGGCGTGGTGTAAAACTATAAATTCTGTTACACTGAAAAGAAATGAAATTAAAAAAAAGATTAAGCATGATTTACTTAGATAAATTCATTGACTTTGTTTCATTCTATACTGTTACTCTTGGGGCAGCCAGATAAATTCAGAAAGAACTATGGGGGAGATACAAAGTTCCAATAAAACAGAGGAAAATTAAAAACATAGCTACTCTAAGAAAGAATTCCTACATAGAATAGAGGGACCACCAATGCCTATATCCTGTCTTCCTCTTGGGACACTTTAGATGGCAAGAGATGATCTTTATTCACCAGCTGTGAGAGATTGGCTTCCTACCTGAATTCCTAAGTTTGGTGGCAGGATGTTGATTCCAATTTTTCTTCATCCTGGTTTCAAACTTGAAAAAAAAAAACCACCAGCATTTAAAAAGTAATTTCCTAGAGATTTTATGAAGAGTAGCAAGTATAAAAGTATTCATTTAGTATTACTTTAAATAGATTAAGAAATGAACCAATATATAATTAACAAAAACACAAATATGCTAAAACTCTATGCGTGCATCTGTAGAAGTGCATAATAATATTAGTAATTAAATTAGTATTAGCATACAAAATATGCAATCACATGCAAACATGACAACTTTGAGCCATGGTTAATTGTTTGATATCAAAAAGAGGGTGAAAATATCAAACAGATAATATAGATAGTCCATGAAGAACTAGGTTGTCTTTAAACCATAACTTGCAAATATGTGACACCTTCACTATCACTTCTCCCTTCTTCTATCTGTTGAGGACATTGCAATAAAGTACTCCTTATCTTTCAGGATAGAAGAAATTTAGAAGACTTTTTAAGGCAATAAACCACATGGCTATTAGCCATCATCTTTAACATATGCTATGAAACCTATTTTCCTGTCCCTATCTAAAGAAATCACCTGTGAGGAAACATAAGTTAAGAAATAATACAAAATACAGCACAACAAAGATTACTGGGACAAGGTGGGAAGAACAGAAGTACTCGTGCTGTAGATCTGTATGTGTATCCTAAGCAGGCAAGGTAAATTCAGAAAAGAGTTTTTGGCAGCAATAGCAATGATTACCCCATCAAAAGTTTTAAGTGATTTCCAAACTTAGGGTTACAAACTTATGGTGTACAAACTTAAATTGGTATTAAAAAAGGATTTCCTGTCACAGTAGCTTCCAGTTAATTCTAAAATTGGTGAATGGGTGAATTTCATGGGAAAGTAAGATGAGACTAAACTTTGGCAAAAACTGCCAAGAAAGACGATGCTAAAGCAGAAGGGCCAAGGAAAATGCCACATTCTAAATGGATAAATCAGTCTTGAGAGTTACATGATTTACTGTATCAAGTTCCTTCATCTTCATTGACTATACTCCTTTAGGAAAAAATGTCTATTCCTAAAAAAATACCATTATCCTTAGTCAGTTGATAATCTCCTATCTAATCATCAAACTCTAGCTCAAGTGTCACTGCTTCCATTAGAGTCCTTTTTTTTTATTTCAATTCTTTTCAGCGTAACAGAATCCATAGTTTTACAACACACCCAGTGCTCCATGCAATGCGTGCCCTCCCTAATACCCACCACCTGGCTCCCCCAACCTCCCACCCTCCGCCCCTTCAAAACCCTCAGGTTGTTTTTCAGAGTCCGTAGTCTCTCATGGTTCATCTCCCCCCCAATTTCCCTCAACTCCCTTCTCGGAGTCTTATCCAAAATCTCACTTGATGTCAGGAAGTCACTCTCTTCCATTAAAACACACTGCACTGAGTTATTTTTCTGTTTCTTTGAACACATATATTGGACTTTAAAACAAGTGCACAATGGATTTTGTCAATTTTCTTTATATTTTTCATAAATATAAAGATTCATAAAGATTCATAAATATTTATAATTTTCATAAATTTCAAAAGCTGTTAAATAGATTGTGTGTCTGTACATGTTTGTGTGTATATAAATGCAAAATCATTAGAATACACTAATTAGATGATAGTTCTACAAACTACTTCTCTAAGATTATGAGTTTATAAGTTACTTAAGGTATTTATTTAATGTAACTTTTAGAAAGTCTATCTATATTGGAAGACTACTACCTGTGGGCCACACCTACCTTGTTGTCTGTTTTGGTAAATAAAGCTTTATTGGAACCTGGCCATGCCCAACACTTATAAATTGTTTATTGCTGCTTTCAAGCTAAATTAGTGGAGTCAGGTAGTTACAAGAGACCACAGAACTCACAAAGCTAAAAACATTTACTATCTGTCCCCTCAGAGGAAAAAAAAATTGCTGACCTCTCTTCAACATAAACATGTCACAGAGGCATAAATACATTTGGATATTAGTGAATTAGGACATTTGTCAAGAAAATATGTTTGCAGAGCAAACACACTGCTTTTTCCCCCACTGCATGTTCCATTTTATTTAGAATGTTTTGTGGAATGTTTTACAGTTTTCTTGGCCTTTTTTTCAAGCCATGTCTTTGTAATCCACTGTCTTAAAATTATACAAATTGCAGTTATAAAGGGCCCCCGTATTTCTAGGTTCTAGATCTTTCTGTGAGCCTTGCTATTGGAGTGATCAGTAGTAAACCAGTTCACTTTGGATCTCACTTCCTTTACCTATGAAGTGAGAGGTTTCAATGGCATAATCTTGTGCCCTCTTCCAGGCAAGGCTGGCTTCATGGATATGTGACCTGTGCAGTTACACATTATATTCTCTCACCTATAGAAATGACTAACATTGTACCCCAGGCTTCAGTTATTTTTATTTTATATCTGGGCTCTTGGAAGCATCAGAGCTTAGGGAAGTAGATGAAGCTCAAGTGTTTCTTGTGGATTGTCTTTCTACCACTTAACTGCTACTCCATTGTCAATGTTTCTTCTCCAGACCATCCCTTTCCTAGGTGCCCGGTACACCTATATTTTCTGAGATCTCATCAGCCATGGACAAGAGATGGCTTAACGTTCTTTTCATCCCAGGAATATCTGTATCTAACACAATCTTGGAAATTAGAACATACTAAGCCAAAGAGATGTGACATTACCTGGAGAACTAGCTCTCTCATTTTATAGATGAAGAAACCGAGAACCAGAGAAGTCCTGAAACCTGCCCAGGTTAAAGGCAAAGCCGAGATCAGACAGAAGACATGATCTGACTGTCTATCATCTGCTTATTTTAGCACTTCGAGAGAGGAATGAGACATTTCCAAATTTTCTTACAAAGTACTATGAACAGCAGGACACCATCCTCCATTTACTTCAATAATACAAGATGGTGCAAGGTTTTTCAAAAGTTTTTCAGCAAAGCATTCTCAATTGCATCCTGATATACAACTAGCACTTTGCTTGAAGCTTTTAATTTAAATAATAATCACAATGATAGTCATAGTAAAATCAAAGTAAAGCCTAGTCTTTCCTATGTAGCTAGTATGTGTCAAGCATTGTGCTAATACTTTACATACATTTTTCATTTGCTCCTGTACTAGCCTAATGGTAAGACTTTGTGCAAGTAACATAACTTCTTTGCATCTTTGTTTCTTCACATGTAAATTAGTAAGCACAGGAGGCACAGAATCAAAGTGGTGACAAATGTTAAACCCAAAACATGGTGGAAAGTTCTGGATATTTTTTGCTGTATAAAATATTACCGTGAAATGTAGAGGTATAACATAGTGATCACTGGGGTCATAATCTTGTGGGTCAAGACTTCAGAAAGCATGCAGATCACTGGAGATCTCTCTGTAGTTGCGTTCAGAGGTTGGCTGGAATGTGGTCATTTGAAGGCTTCCCTAGACTGTCAAGATGGCTCCTTCACATGGTCAGTTGTTTGGTTAGTTAGTCTGGTTACTGTTTGTGAATTCACCTAGTGATGTTGATAGGAGGGTCAAAACAGCTTTTTCAATGTTACTGCCTCACAACAATCCAACTTCTGAAATAGTAGCCATGTTCTTCCAGAGCAAGGAATGAGACAGAAGCTACATGGCCTTTTGTATCAGAAGTAGAACTGTCCCCATACACCACTGTTCAAAGCAGCCACCAGTTGAAGCAGTGTCAGGGGCACACCTCTTGATGGCAGAAATGCCAAATGTTTCAGGGTCATAATTTAAAGCCATCACATGATCCCTGCTAGAAAAGAATATTTTGATCATACAGGGACAAAAAGTTGATGGCATTTGAGTAGTAGACTATATAATCCTCTCCAAAGCTAGCCATCTTCTTTTCTGCATCCTTCAAACTCTAACTCAAAAGTCTTGAGTATATCATCCAATTCTTATTTTTGTGAAAACTGACATATTTTTTGAGTTCTGTAATGCTTCTCAATATCTAATCCAACTTGTGAGCCACATAGAAACTACCAAAACTGTCTGCAGGGCAAGAAATTCCCATTAATTCCTTCTTGCCAAAAGGGAAAGACTATATTAAGAGAGCTTCATGTAATCCCCACTTGGTGTTTAATTATTTTACTGGCAAAGTCTGCTGCTGGATGGAGGAACGATTTTACAAATTTACAGTAAAAATATATAATCTGTAATTTGGCATATGTTGTAGTAGATGTATAACCTTCCTAATGACAACCTTTATAGATGTTACATCTTGATTCATATACATGGATTCAGGCTACCTTTTGTTATTTTTTCATGCAAATTTATGCTTAATATGTATACGTGGCTCTTGGTGTGTTGTTCCACGAATGTAAGTAGACCCCTAAACTCATACTCAGGTAGGACCACAATATCCGGGCATTAAAAAACAAGTGCATATCAAACAAGCATTCAATCCCCAAACATTTATTAACCTGCTTTGAATAGAATGCTTTGTTTACAGCTAACAAGCTACAAAAATCATGAAAGAATCTCTTCCCTTGAGTAGCTTCCAGTTTTGTGTAAGGAACTGCAAAAATAAAGAAATGTATAGAAAGTATAATCCAAGTGACATAGGCAATAACTTCTCAAGTAGATGTGTGGAGAGAAAGGATCTTGGTTAAATACGTGGGGAGGGCTCATTTAAATCCCTGGGGTCACATGCTGCAACTGTGCAGAAGAACTCTGATAGAACTACAAAGAAGTAGTAGGCTTGTATGCTTCTTTACTTTGATGTGGAGAAACCCTGAATTAGCTTGTGATCCAGGGCAGGTGTTAAAATACAAACACTTCAGCAAGGTTTATAAACTGATCTGAGAGGTTTATGTTACCTTTGCAAGTAGCATATTATCCATCATAACCCCAGCTTTTGCTTGGTGGTTGTTGGAAATAGAATGAAGACAAAGGCCAGTTTGCCTAGCTGAATTTTAGGATGTTCCATTTGCCTTGTAACCCAAGTCTGTGTCAAGTCCAGCACAAAGAAATAACAATATCACAATTCTTTCCTTTTATAAAATCTCAGTCTTATCACCAAAATAAACATGAAGCTCATAATAAGCAGTTATGACAATTAGAAACCTATTTCAATGAACTATACAGGATAGTCTAAGAGAATAACTATAGATTTCCTCTTTATCTAAATGTATAGATCTTCATGCTGACGTTGATAAGATGATCTGGGTGTATAATTGGTGGTACACTTTCTCTCTAAGTCCTGGGATTTCCCTGACCTATTTTGATATTTTTATTCATTTTTACCTTGTTCTTCTACTTCAGTCCAAATATCTAATATATCCTCCTTTGATCACGCAGCCTCGCTTTGTATTTTAAATTTTAAAAATTTTATTTTATTTTGTTTTCATTTAGACTGAGTCCTAAAATAAGAAGACATGATCAGCAGAGCCATGATCTGCAGCAGAAGCACAGCTAATCCATCACCTGTAAATGGTATTAGAGAAATATCTGTTGGGGAAATCTACTTAGATTAATTTTTTTTTTCTGCAGCAACACAGATTTAATCAATTGACTGAGCTATTGGACACTTGGACTTAAATTGAACAGGGAACTGGTGGGCAGAAAGATGAGAGTTTGTCCTTCTTCATTGTCCTAAATAGTGAAGAGGGAATGAGTACACATTCATCTTTTATGCCAGCTACATTATTTCCAGAACGCAGTTTTGGAATAAGCTCATCAAGTTAAACTTTGACTGGGACCATGTGAA
Source organism: Mellivora capensis (assembly GCA_004024625.1). Taxonomy (NCBI): domain Eukaryota; kingdom Metazoa; phylum Chordata; class Mammalia; order Carnivora; family Mustelidae; genus Mellivora; species Mellivora capensis. Next base: position 132,596 of record PISX010003206.1, on the reverse strand, counting down.
TTACCTTTATAAAAGGTATACCACGTCTTGTGTGTTTTGCTAATCTGGGTTTTATATGTTTAAGACTTAGCTGATATTTTAGATATTATATTAACAACAGAATTTCCATTTTTTAATAGCTTTTTTATTGTTCTGCTGAGATTTCCTCTATTTTAATTTATTACAAGCATATTTCCTTTTATGGTATTGAGCACAGTTTTATTAGCTGCTTTACAATCCTTTTTCAACTTAACATTGAAGTTATCAAAAGGTTGGTCTTTGTTAATTGTCTTTTCTGTTGAGAATGGGCCATGCTTCCATGATTTTTTAAAATTCCCTGTACGTTGAGTAGCTTTGCATGGTATCTTTGATATCATGAATGGTATACTGTAGAAAATCTGGAATCTGTGATGGTCTTCCCCAAAATATTGACTTTTTTTTAAGCAGACTGAAATCGGACTTATAAAACTAATCTCTCCAGTGATGGGTAGCAGCTCAAATTTCAATTGAATTATTTTTTCTGGATTGCTTGATATTAATTTTACTCACGAATGATCTAGCACTCGATCATTTGTGTAGTGACTATACACAGGGCTTGTTTCTCTCATTCTCAGGCTTTCACTTTTCTGGGATTTCTTCTTTATTGTCCTATAGCTGTAGTGGCTCTCCCATCTGTCTTCTGTTTCTTCCAGGCGGCATGACTGTGGGCTGTGCATTACTTTTAAGTTCCTTGAATAGTGTGGATTTGGGCCTGCCCTCAGGTTGAGCCATAAAAGATGAGAAACTTACCCAGTGGCATTCCTTTCTTCCAAGAGTCAATTTGCTTTTAGTTTCTGCCATTGGTTTTTGTTGTTGTTGTTTGTTTGTTTTTTACTCTCTGATGCCTTCAAGTAGGTCCCCTTCTCCAAAATTTTAGTTGTTGTCTTCAGTAAGTTGTTTTGATAGGAGCTACTCAGTGAAACCAGAAGCAAAATTCGCAGATAACATTTGAACTGCAGATGGAGGTTTGTTATCTACAATTAATATCCATAATTGAATTAAAAGCTTTTAAAATTATATTGAATATATTATTCCTCATATTCTAATCCTCTCACACTCTATTGATAGACTTTGAGAGATTATTTTTAAACAAAATATTCTTTATAAACTAATTTCTGGAACATTAATTAAAAGATAATATTCATAGTTGTAATTTAAATGATTCACGATCTGTTTAATTTGTAATCTACTCAGAATAAAATATTTAAAACCCTTCGAAGTATTCTTTTAATTTAATAGGGATGAGATTTGAATTCTTTTGTGCTACCTCTTGATATAGCCCATCCTTACAAGGAATTATATTTTAAAATGACTTTCTAAAAAATGTAAGTGTATAAAGCCACCATATATAAGAAGAAATTAGAGAGGGAAAAGAAATACAACATTTTTTTTTAATATTTATTTATTTGACAGACAGAGAGACACAAGCAGACAGAGAGGTAGGCAGAGAGAGAGGAGGAAGCAGGCTCCCTGCGGAGCAGAGAGCCCGATGCGGGGCTCGATCCCAGGACCCTGGGATCATGACCTGAGCCGAAGGCAGAGGCTTTAACCCACTGAGCCACCCAGGCGCCCCAGAAATACAACATTTTGAAAACAATTTTTTTCAACTTGCGTATGTTGTTAAAGGTATACATGTGAATCTACTTTCACCCTTTACGAAATAAATTCAGATAATTTAATATTGGTTTATTTCTACATTTTTCATGGTGAGATAAATTTGATATAAGAAACAAAGTTTTATATTTCAGGGTTGATAACAAGTGATCACAATAGAAGAAGGTTTTAATTCCAAACAAACTCTGAGGAACATAGCTACTCTGCTTCCCTTCCAGACTAATAAAGACTTTGCATAAACCAAGCATATTCTGATGAGTCAATATGACAAATAAATTGAATTCATGCCCCAAATTGCATACATTTACCAACAGTGCATGTACTGTTTCATTTCTCTTGATCCATAATCACTATAAATACAGGCTATTTGCAATACAAAGCATAAGTTATCTAGAAAACCATTACTTATTCACACTGATATCATTTATATGAAAAATATTCTGTACAGCTTGAACAGGCCAATTTATTCTTGTATACAAAAAAGCTAGTCACAAATCCTATCTGTTTTTGCTTTCATGTTTCTTGTATTTCTTGTAGTCCCTAATTTAAATCAAGTTTCATTCACAAAAATCACTTTGTGGCATATATCATTCTCTTATTTACTATTATGGTGATACAAAATAAAGCATCATGTTAAAAAACAATCACCAACAATATATTTTCTATTTTTATTATTTCTGTGATTTCATTGAAGTGTATGTATATTCATTTGTTAAATTTACATAAGACTTATGTTGTACATAGTTTGTGCATGTATTTTAAAAATATATTTAGGATTGAAATCAAATAGGAGAAAGCCAGGGTTAGTTTGCTTGAAGTAAGTAAATTCTACTTTTAATATATATTTTTTAAGAAACATGTTTATATTTATATACAGTTGCAGACCTTGTGAACTTTTACAGTAACACACATTTTTATCTTACATTAGTACATCAAAGGAATGTTGAAAATCAGGACCAAAGCTAGCCATTCATTTTTATTGTATAATACCTAATTTTCATAAAGTATAGTATCTAAAATAACTAACTAGAAGACTCACAAATTTAAATGACCTAAGAATTTTCTAGTAATCAACAAGTTGGAAGTATACTAGCTCAGAAGTCAAAGAATATTCCTCTTACTTTTATTATAAGCTATGTGTAGCAACCAATTGCATAAATTTTCATCTTATACTCTAATCAAGCTTTATCTCTTTGGACTTTTAAAAACTTTCAGGATTTTCGGAGATATAAGCAAATCTGATTTATTTATTTATACATTTTGGAAAATAGATTTTTTTAATTTGTAAAAGAAGAGACAATGTGAAAATACTTTTACTCTCTATAATTAACCTTTAAAGATGAATTCTAGATACTATAGTTTAATCATTAAATGCTATGGCTGTCGTTTTCTCCTTTTATCTTAGCTAAAAGGAGCTATGTTTATTTTATTTGTCCAAGTTCAAGAAAGGTAAAACTCCCCTTCCAAACTCAAGGAATGAGTACCTGTCCTAGGTGTTCTTTTCTTCTTTAATTTAATTTTTCTTTCAGTGATCCATAAGTCATTATTTATGCAAGACACCCAGTGCTCCATGCAATATGTGTCCTCCTTAATACCCACCACTGGGCTCATCCAACTCTTCATCCCCCTCCCCTCCAAACCCTCAGTTTGTTTCTCAGAGTCCACAGTCTTTCATAGTTTGCTTCCCCCCTCTGATTTGCCCCAACTTCCTTCTCCTTTCCATCTCCCAATGTCCTCTTTGTTATTCCTTATGCTCCACAAGTAAGTGAAACCATATGATAATTGACTCTCTCTGCTTGACTTATTATTATTAATCTCTTCTAGTTCCATCCATGTTAATACAAAAGTTGGGTATTCATCCTTTCTGATGGAGGCATAATACTCCATCATATATATGGACCATAACTTCTTTATCCATTCCTCTGTTGAAAGGCATCTTGGTTCTTTTTTTTAAAAGATTTTATTTTCTTATTTGAGAGAGAAAGAGAGAGAGAGACAGAGTCAGAGATAGTGACAGAGAGCACAAGTGGGGAGGAGAGAGAAAAGCAGGCTCTTCGCTGAGCAGAGAGCCTTACCTGAAGGGCTCAATCCCAGGACCCCGGGATCATGACCGGAGCCCAAGGCTGACACTTAACTGACTGAGCCACCCAGTTGCCCCTGTCCTAGGTCTGATAAATAAAACATAATAGGAAGTCTTATAATAAGGCATTTCTTGACTTTCAAACAGAAAACCTTATAACACACCTTCCGATAAGATTTTCTATTCTGAAATGCGTGAAACCCATGGAAGACAGATCTGCCTGGTTTTTGCTTTACTTAGAAAATCCACTGGTAAGGGCTCCTGGCTGTCTCAGTCAGTCAATGCCTACCTTTGTCTCAGGTCATTATTATGGGGTCCTGGGATCAAGTATTACCTCTTGCTCCCTGCTCAGCGGGGAGCCTGCTTCTCCCTCTCCCTCTGCTCACTGCTCCCCCTGCTTGTGCTCTCTTTCTCTGTCAAATAAATAAATAAATAAATAAAGTCTTTAAAAAAAGAGAGAGAAAGAAAAGCCACTGGTAGACAGTCTGTTAAATTCTATTAGAAGCATTTCTAATAGATTAAACACATATGTGAAATAGTGGTTTTTAGATATTACAAAAGAGACATCAACAGAACTGTGATTCCAGGTATTTAATAACAGACACAATAAAGCAAAACTACAACGGGAGTGGATGAATCCTACAACAGGCAAAGCTTACTGGTTGAAGGCAGTTTTCAGACCACAGAAGGATGGGAAACCCAAAGATAAGCCAAAGTCGGAATTTCTGGGGTAGACTCTCAGACCCTGGAGGGTAAGCAGGATGCCCTGTAAGTTACACCCTAGTCTCTCTTGTCATTTTCATTCCCTGAGAAGGACAATGAACTGCAGTTTTCAAGGGTTTAAAGCCCATGTGGGTTCAGGAAAGAAGACGTAAGTTGTTCATTTGAAGGGATGGTTATAGAATGTCTTCTCTCATTTTTTTTTTTTTTGAGACAATACAGACTCAGCATTTCTGTGAAGTATTATGGAGAGTGAATCTTGCTGTACCCTTCTACCACCTCTGAAAGGAATGAAATTGAATTCCCAGTCAGCCTGTAATGATGGAAGCTGAGCTTTATTTAATTCAAAAATAATAAAATAATAAAGAAATCTCAGTTCTTTGCAAGTTTTTTAAAGAAAGATATCATTGCTCTTAATTTGGGCAATGGTGAATTCCATATTCACTGATAGCAGTGAATAGGGAAATTGAGGAAATTTGGGTGCTGAAAGGAAAATAGAGGTATGGAAGAAATAGCCAACAAAAATAATTAAGAAGTGATATATAGATAGATTAAAATAGCTGGACTAGGAGATTAAGACTGCAGAAAATCAGAGAATAGCTTCAAAAATCAGATTAATCCTAGATTATAGAAATTAAGAAATATGTTCTATCTTGACTGGCCAGTGGGGAGCACTGAAGCTTTACCATTTAGAGGGTGAACACCATCACAAAAACAAAACTTTAGAAAAATTTGCCTTCTGTAGGAATATATGAAAATGAGCAGATCAGGATTTAGGAGACATTCTCTGTGATTACTCAAGCCCAAGTTAGCATGAATTTTTAAAAAATGCAGAACTGAAAGCTATTTAAGAGACATTTGACAAAGTAATTATTAGAATTTAGTGATTTAATTGATGGGGTAGATAATAACATGGTCAGTTGTTGTGAGTCCAGAATATTAAGAAATTGTTAAAGACTGCTAACAAAACTAAAGCTGTCAAAAATTGAATCAATATGGAAGCCATAGCTGTAAAATAGCTTTTAATCATATCAATATTTCTTAATCAAAAATACACTAAGATAGGGGCGCCTGGGTGACTCAGTGGGTTAAAGACTCTGCCTTCGCCTCAGGTCATGAACCCAGAGTCCTGGGATTGAGCCCTGCTCTGGCTCTCTGCTCAGTGGGGAGCCTGCTTCCCTTCCTCTCTCTCTGCCTGCCTCTCTGCCTACCTGTGATCTTTGTCAAATAAATAAATAAATAAATAAATCTTAAAAAAAAAAAAAGTTTACCTCTTCTAAAAAAAAATACACTAAGACAAATAGTATTTACGAAAATGTTTAATTGACTCTATTACAAACATACTAACACTTTGTGAAACTAGAGACATAATTATTTGAAACATAGAGAATGTTATATGTAATATATTATATACAATAATTATATTACATATTTTATTATATATTATATATTTATATATAATATATACTTTTATATATTATATATTATATATTTTAATAAATATTTATAATTTTATATTTCAAAATATGTGATTAAATTAGAATTACTATAATATATAAAATTAATATATTATCATATGTTATATAAAATAGATATTTTGTTATTATATAATACATATTTGTTTCTTGTTACATTAGTGTTAAAAGGAGTCTGTTCATGTAACATATATTGTGACAGAAGAAAAAACTCCAAGATAATCCTAATGCATAGCAGTGGTTCAAGCACTATTTCATAAATTATCTTATTATTCTAAAAAGGTATAACAGAATCAAAATACAAATAATATTGTCACTTCTGTAGAATCTTCTTTAAGTATATATTCTTTGATAATAAAGATTAATATCAACTTCTGTGTAAAATCAGCCAAACCCTTGTGAAATTGATCCTTACACTGAGGAAAAGTGAAACAGTCTATTTGTCATCTGATAAGCCAGTTCCAAACTATATGTAACATCTTTTATTGTGAGCCTACCTACTGATTTTATTTTTGAAACAGACAGATTCAGTTTGAGACTTGAGAATAAATTATGTGAGGCAGTTACTTGTAATAATTAATAGTAACCTATTATTTCCAATAATTAATATCTTGAACATATACTATGTAATAATATAATGAATTTTTCAATTGGGTTCAAATTTTGAAAACTGCTGAGATACAACTAAGAATGAAAAATAAAACTGGAGATTAACATGTGAGTTATAAGAGGAAAAAACAAAAGGACATGATATGTTAAAATTACTGGTGAGAATTTCAATTTTCTTAGATCAAAAGGAGTTGCTTTTAAATTAACTATGACAGAAGGTGGGACAAATGGCAGGAAATAAACATGATCACTTCCAAGTACTAAAGAGGAGCTAGGAAAGAGAAGGACACCACTCTGCATTTGGGTAAAAAATAAAAAGGGAAGAAGTCTGATTTAACCAAAAGTAATTGAAATGAGGTGGAAGAAAGCAAAAGTTTCTAGTGTTTTCATTTAAAAACTAATTGAATCACAACTGTATCATAATCCCAGATTTCAAGGTATACTACAAAGCCATAGTAATCAAAACAGTATGGTACTGGCACAAAAATAGGCCTATAGATCAATGAAACAAAATAGCCCAGAAATAAACACACACACTTTTATAGTCAATTAATCTACAACAAAGGAAGAAAGAGCATACAATGGGAAAAAGACCATCTGTTCAACAAATGATGTTGGGAAAACCAGGCAGCTATATGCAAAACAATGAAACTGGACCACTTCCTTACACCATACACAGAAACTGAAAATGGATTAAAGACCTAAATATGAGACCTGAAACTATAAAACTCCTAGAAGAAAAGATAAGGAGTAATATCTTTGACTTCAGCCATAGAAACATTTTTCTAGATATGTCACCTCAAGCAAGGGAAACAAAGCAAAATTAAAATACTGTGATTATACCAAGATAGAAAGGTTTTGGACAGTGAAGGAAACCATCAACAGACAAAAAGATAATCTACTGAATGGGAGAAGGCATCTGCAAAAGAAATATCTGATAGGGGGCTAATATTCAAAATACATAAGGAATTCTACATCTCAACACCAAAAAATGAAATAATTCAGTTAAAGAATGGGCAGAAGACATGAACATATACTTCCCCAAAGAAGACATCCAGATGATCAAAAAATTTAAACAGTACGTTTTATAACAGTTTCACAAAATGCTTAGTGATAAACTCAAAGAGAAATGTGCAAGAGTTCTACTCTGAAAACTTAAATCATTAGAGATAAGGTTTTTAAAATACCAAAATATGAGTAGATATATACTACTGTTACAGATTTGAAGTGCCAATATCACAATCTTCATTGCCCTCTTTACAGACATATGTTTAGAAGGCAAAGCCAATTCAAATCCCAGAAAACAAGATAATTTTAAAAAGTATATAGAGGTGCCCCTAGTTGGCTCAGTTACAAGAGTGTGTGACTCTTAATCTCAGGGTCATGAGTTTGAGCACCACATCGGGTGTAGAAATTGGTAAAAAAATAAAATAAAAACAAAAATAAATATATATATATATATATAGAAAATCAAGTGACCCACATAACTAAGGCAATCTTTTTAAAAGAACATATTGAGAGGATTTATATCAACTGATATTAAGACTATAAAGCAACTAAAATTAAGGCAGCCTGGTATTGCTGGAAATATAGACACCTAGATTGGTAGAATAGAATAGAAATTTCAGAAACAGATCCAAACATATGGTCAATAAACTTTCAACAAGGTCACTGAGGTCACTTAATGAAAAAAGAATTCTCTTTCCAGAAACAGAGAAGAAACAATTGGATATTTAACTGAAAGATAATAAATCTCCACCCTCTGCATCAACCGTGTACACATTTTATTTAGATAAATCACCAACCTCTGAATCCCTATGGAAGCTAAAGTAACAAGAACTTCAGAAGACAACATGTGAGACTGTCTTCATGACCCTGGTATAACCAAGGACTTCTTAAACACACAGAAAGTACTTAGAAAAAAAAAGTGACAAACTGAAATTCATCAAAATTTAAAATTTCTGCTATTCAAAGAAATAATTAAGAAAATAAGGCAAATGGAGAAATTATATATATAACTATGTAAATTAAATATGTGTATGTTATATATGTAATTATATATAACATATCTACACATATATGTTCAATGTATATGCATATATATAACAAAGGATTCATATTTAGAATATATAAAGAGCTCCTATAACTCAACAATTTAAAGATTTTTAAGTTTAAAGTGTGCAAATAACTTTAACAGAAACTTAATAATAGATGCTATACAGATTACCAGCAAGCACATAATCTTTCATATATTTACTCATCAGAGAAATGCAAATTATAATCCTAATGAGATGCCACTTCACACCAGAAGGATGTCTTTAAACAAACAAACAAATAAAAAGTAATTGTGACAATGTGATTCCTGGTAGGGAAGGAAAAGGTAAAGCCATTCTGTGGTTAGCAATTTACGTTAGCAAACAGCTTAGCAATTTCTTAAAGAACTTAAGCATAAATCTGTGGTAAGATAATTCCCTTTTTAGGTATTTACCCAAGAGAATTGCAAACATATGACTAAAAAAAAAAAAAAGAAAGAAAGAAAGAAAGAAAGAAAGAAAAAAGGAACCTTGTATGTAAATGTTTATATCAGCTTTACTCTTAATAGCCCCCAACAGGAACCAAGCCAAATGTTCATCACTGGATAGTTATTAAACAAACTGATTTATTCAAACAATGAAATACTGTTGAGCTGTAAAAAAAAAAAAAAATCAACAGGCAATACCATGGATGAATCTCAAAATCCATATTTTAAGTGAAATAACCCTTGCACAAATGGGTACATATTTTATTACTCCATTAAGATGAAATTTTACACATGCAAGACTATACAGTAATGATAGAAATCTGATCAGGATTAACTTAATGTGTGTGTGAATTTTCTGGAAAGGGATAGAAAGAACTTTCTGGGGTAACATTCTGTATCTTGTTTGGTAGTGCAATCACAAGGGCATATAAGTAGCCAGATCTACATCCATACTAATGAGGGCGCTTGAATAATCTTAAACTCTTTGCTTACTATAATGTAAAAATGGGATACAATTAAAGGCTTAGGAGCTACCAACAGCTTTTGCATGTTTTCAGCTGCTTAAACACCTAGAGCACGACAAAGTAGCAACTGCATCGATATTCCCACTAGAATTTTTCAAAACCTGGTAGTCGTATTTGAACTGGATATAACTACAACAGTGAGTCACTTTGCTGCTCTTCTTTTTGCGACATGGCAAGGATGCCTCTTAAAGCTGTAGGTTTGCAATGAAATAATACACCTGACAGGCAAATATACAGTGAAAGTGTTTCAGAAATCATATGACAATATGCAAGATGAAACGGAATCACTGCAATGGGTCTGAGAGCTGAACAGAGATATGAGAAGTCAGGCCACGCTCAGATGCTCACATTCTCTCCCTCTTCCTAAAAAATAATTTAATTAATTTTTAAAATTTTGAAAAAAAAAAACCCAGAAAATTATGTGCAATGAAACAAGAAGCATAAGGAATGTGTCATGACTATATCGGTCAAAAGAGGATTTAAGAGAAAGATTATTACCTGATATAAAATGAGGAATTTCATAAAAATAAGAGGGGTCAGTTTACCAAAAATGCATACTGCAGGTGTATATACAATTAATAAATGAACTTCAAAATCATGAAGAAAAAATTAAAATAAATAAAAGCAAAACAACAAACATTCATACTCATTGTTGGAGATTTTAACTTCCCACTCTTACCAGAGATATTAAAGATAGAACAAGTAGACCAAAAAAATCATTAGGAATAAAGAAGGTTTGAACAGTTATACTAATGAACCTGACATATTAGATATATTAGTATAAAATACTAATTCCTATTATTATAAAACACTACAATCCACAACTAAAAAATAAACATCAGTTTCAACTGCACAAAGAATGTTTATCAAGATGAACAGTATTTGGGGACATTAAGTCTTTTTTTTTTTTTTTTGAGTTGCTCTTTAGCAGCTTTATTAGATAATAGCTTCTAATTTGGAATTTTTTTTAAATTTCTTTTCAACGTAACAGAATTCATTAGTTTTACACCACACCCAGTGCTCCATGCAATGCGTGCCCTTCATAATACCCACCACCTGGCTCCCCCAACCTCCCCCCCCCTTCAAAACCCTCAGGTTGTTTTTCAGAGTCCATAGTCTTAAATCTTAAGAAACTGTAGTGCTTAGGTGGCTCAGTAGGTTAAGCATCTGACATTGGCTCAAGTCAGGATCTCTGGGTGCTGGGATGGAGCCCCTTGGGATGTGTGCTCAGCACTCAGCACTCTGCATGTCCCCCTCTCTTTACCCCTCCTGCCCAGCTCATGCTCTCTTTCTCTGAAATAAATAGATCTTTAAAAAATAAAAAATATATGTAATAAATGTTAGTTGCTCAACAGGACTCTGTGCCTAGTATAACTTCTCATAATTTAGTAATATTTACTTTTAAATTTTATTTTTGATACTTATTTTAATTTACTGACTAGTTTATAACCTCCTTTTGAATTTTTCATTATAGAATGCCATTTGTTTTTAATTTTTTATTAACTATGTTCTATAATCATCTTATGTATTTGTTCATTCTAGAATCAAATTTCTGATTAGTTTTAGTTGGTTCAGAGATTATTTATAAGTGTCCATAAAATTTCTATAAAAATTCTATAATTCTTTTCTATAAATGTATATTTTAATACCAGGAGAAACATTATCAGTAGTGGCTGAAAATGAAACAAAATATTATTTTATGAACATCATGCTAGATTGGAATTTAATTATCAGTTGTTTGCTGTTTATTCGGTATTTCTTAGTCTCCATTTTTAATAATCATGTATGTGTTCATGTGTGTGACTTTGGCTACCTTCTTTGTTCATTTTTTAAACATATGTTCAAAAATTTATGTCATGAATATAAGAATGTATTTCATTTTCGAACATCTTATGTTCAAAATGTAAGTGAATAACCTCTTGGATGGTTTCCATTTATTTTTAGATCTCAGATTTTATTTCCCTAGGTCCTATTTTTGAACTCAACTATTTGTTTTATTCTCTGACCTTCTTGGTTTCTGATGATGACATTTCTCCTGATCTGCAGCAGTGTCTGTCTCTGCAGCAGGGGAATGACCCACAATACTAAAGGCCATTCAAATGCAGATTCATTTAATTTTGAGGCTATAGCATCAGAGATCAGGAGAAGTGATTTCCAGAGACCTGAACTGTGCAGCTAAGAAGAGCTATCTAGAGCTACAGTTTAAGTGCTGTCATGTTCCAAGTGACAAGGACACCCAGATGTACCTCAATATAGGGGTTCATGGAGGTGTGTGTGTTTGTGTATAAAGTATAGGGGCCATTTGAAGAGTAGGACTGTGGGAGGGGCACACATTCCTCAGGACTATGTGTGATACTGGTTTTTGGACAGAAATCTCTGGTGATATCTGCATTTTATTCCCTTTAAAATATTTTTGGACTCCTATTTATAATAAAGATATTGTTAAATATCTGAGTTGGAAAATTCAGTATTTATAAAATGATTATAATAATTAGACACCAGAGACAACAGTTTTGAATCTAATTGATACCATTTTCATGAAGATGTTGGGGCTTCAGGGATACTTTTGGTAAATTCTTAGAGCAAACGAATTGATCCCATATATCACAAAGACCCAGTGTTATACATGAAGTGAGTGTGATTATTGGAGGAGACCCTGAGGTCAAACAAATGTAGCAATTACAGATTTATGTCCATCTTAATAACCCCACAATCTATTTTGGTTTTGAACTGTTAAACTGAGAAAGAAAAAACCAACCTTTTGTGAGTTTAAAAAAAAAAAAAGCTAGTATTATTTTCATCATTATAATATATTAAGCCACTTCATATTCTTTCAAATTGCATGATGGAGGTAAAACTATGCAGAAATGTAACTATGACATATGATCAAGAGAAGGTAGAAAGAGAGCAATACCTCGCATAAAGCAATCCTTTTTCTTACTGGAATGGTAAAAATTCATAATTTTTAAAAATTATTCAAGAGCAATTCTGTGTTTACATAAGCAGTTCATCCTGAATCATTTAGAATCCAAGAACCAGCAAAACAGATTTGACATTTTTAAATAATATATCGTAACAGAGATGAAGGGGCTTTCAAACACGCCCCACTGTACGCCAGAGCTGCCTGCTAGAGAATGAGTCCAAAGACACCTCCCAAATGAATCAATGTGAGTTCTCTGTGTTCTGGTTGGAAATGTCATTCAAAATTGATGACAAGATTTCTGACCAAGATCTATTTGGGACTAGCTTTTTTCATAACACTCTGAGACCTCACACGTAATGGCTCCTTGACCTATGTTACAGACATCTGAAATTAGAGATGAAATGTTAATGACGGTGCTACACACAGAGGCTGTCTCTTCACTCGGTGGCAGTGAACCTAGAGCTAACTCCAGGAGAAATATGGATTTGAAAAACAACCCTGAAAATACAACCTCAGTGGGCACAATCCATTATTAAACTATGGCATAACTTGTCTGGTCCCCTGCTTCCTACATTCCTAATGGTAATCAGAAATATACTAATTATAGTCAAAAGAACACTGATGACTGAGATCAGCTCATCATGTTTGAAAAAGTGAAAACCTGGCCTTCACATTTTTTCTCTAACTTACTACTCATAACAGAAAGTAGAATTCATGTTCACGAGCTTGTTTTAATTGGATAAAGTCTTTTTAAAAATGCTTCAGCCTTTTACTATTTTGGTAAGGAAAAATATGTCTTTAAAAGTCTTAGAAAAAAAGTATTATTTTTTTGCATTCTTGCATTATTATCCTTACATTCAGTTTGTGACACAGATACTCACATGCAATCAAGGACCACCCTTGAAAGTATATAATCTCACGGAAGGCAGACAAACATTACTAAATAACTTACTGAACTACCCAAATACTGTGTTTCATTTGGACTCAAATGCACCCAAAATAAGTCAATACACAATCAATAAAAATTCATTCCTCTGTTTTCAGTCTTATTTTCTTTTAGCACTTCTATATTAATCTCTTCACATAAGATAGGGTTCTGACGGGGTCTATTGTAACCAAATTATCTCCTCCTGATTCATACCTTAGCTCAATTTCTTTCAAGATCTTCAGTGTCCTGACATTTGAGGGTTACCAAGAGCTTTACTCTCTTTCTCTTTTCCTGCTCTTATATCCATTGCTGTTTATGCTCCCAGGTCAAATTCATTCTTGCATTGCTTAACTTCCTTTATACTTCTGAGTCCTAAATCCATAACTGCAATGTCTTACAAGGTTTTCCAAAATACTGTTTCTCTAAATAGTTCTGTCTTACTAGATTATACCACTAACCAGTTTCTGAATCCATAAACATGTACTTATTTATTTCCTTTCATAGAATTTCTACATCTAATAAACTGATAATTAGGGAGAACATTCACTTCATTTATTTTTAATATTATAATTACAGAATTATTTTCTAATATCAGAATCATTAGAATCCCAATTCATAAGGAGAGGCTAAAATCTGCTTCATCATAATTATTTAAAGTGATGTTTGGGGGTGCCTTGGTGGCTCAGATAGTTGAGTGCCTGCCTTCAGCTCAGGTCATGATCTACAGGTCCTATGATCAAGCCCCATTTCAGGCTCCCAGCTCAGCAGGAAGTCTGCCTCTCCCTCTCCCTCTGCCTCTCCCCCTGCTTGCTCTTTCTCTCTCTCTCTCTCTCTCAAATGAATGAATAAAATCTTAAAAAAAAAAAAAGTGATGTGAGTTGGGGAAAATTGGAGGGGGAGACAAACCATGAGAGACTGTGGACTTGAGAAACAAACTGAGGGTTTGGGAGGGGATGGGAGAGGGTTGGGTGAGCCTGATGATGGGTATTATGGAGGGCACGTATTGCATGGAGCACTGGGTGTGGTGCATAAGCAATGAATTCTGGAACACTGAAAAGAAACAAAATGGAAAAAAAAAGTGATGTTTGTTTGAAGATTAGTCCATTTTTTTAATAGAAAAGATAAAAAATATATATGAAAATACAGTAATTTGTAACATATGGATTAAATTAAATTTAATAAAGTTTTTGCAAATAACAATGGGAAGGGATCTTCTCTAAATTACCTTGTCATACTTATAAAACCCATTGATAGTTGACACTCCACTTGTTAGGAATTCTTTGTTTTCAAAGGGCACTGGGCTCAATTATTTTACTTGCTTGGTTAGTTACTCTGTAACTTATATGTCTACTGATAGAATAGCAGTTTTAAACATGGGAAGCAATTTAGACATTATGTCTAAATGGTAAAGAATATTCCTTGTTTACTCCCTTTGTTCTCAGGCTGCTCTCTGGGGCCATTGATAGAACTAGTTTTGTCTCCATCCCATTTTCCACTATGGACATATTCAGATGTATTCTCCCATAGGACACAAAAGTCCTTTGAAGAATGACTACCCAAAGCAAGACACGTTTTTTCCTTCGGCCCTGCTGGCCATTTCCCCTTACTATTCAACTTCTCCTTAAAAGTTTCTGCTAAAACATTGTCTACCTCTCTTCACTTATAAAAGAAAAGCCTTTTCTATTTGATTTTGAGACACCCGCATATTTTTATGGAGCATTCTCCCCATTGCAATAGTCTTACTTTTAAATAAAGTCTTTCCTTATCTAAGTTCAGATTTGTTTTTTATTCAACAACATGAATTTATTTTTAAAAAAGAAAAGAAAAAGTATCAAATTTATTTAAAATATAAACAATTTTATAAAACCAGATTTGAGACTTCTGCTACAAATAATGGGAGCTTAAATAATTTAGACCTATTCTCCTGGTGAAAACATTTACAAAAGCTTGAAAAGTAACTTTAAATCACCTAAATATCTCAAACATCCAATAGGATAGAGAGGAGCATTTCAAGTTAGGAAGAGAGAGAAAGATCCCATTTTCATATTCAGGAAGACTTAATGATGCCAAGCGATGTTTTCCCAAATTCCAAAGGATCTCAAATGCTATGAGTGTGTACATGTGTGCGTTTGTGTGTGTGTGTGTGACAGAGTGAGACAGAATCTTGATATGCCGATTCTAAAATTTAATGTTAAAATATAAGAGGTCAAGAATGCTCAAGACAATCTTCAAAATGTAGAAAGTACAATAATGTTCTCTGCTACCAATACTTAGTATAAAGTCATAGTAATTAAGACTTTGTGTGCTGGTCTAAGTGTTGATTAAATGATCAATGACAGCTAATCAGCTTACTGCAGAAAAGTCTGAAACTTCTCCTCCCCCCCCCCCACAAGCCTCTTGTAATGACCCATAAAATCCTCTGCCTTAACTAGCCTCGGGGTCCAAGTCCCTACTCCTCTGTGTTGGGTATATTTGGGCCCAAGCTTAAGCTTGTCAAATAAACCCTCATGTGATTACATCAGTGTTGGCTCCTTGGTGGTCTCTCAGACGTGAAAACTCGGGCAAAACAATACTCACTGGATCTATCACCAAAGTTGGTGCTGCATGAATGTTAGAAAACAAGATCTTTTCAATAAATGAATGAATTGCTAATTTGTTTTTTCCCATATTAAGAATACCATGACCATATCTCTAACCATATGCAATTATTCCTATATGAATTACTGCCCTAATGTGAAAGGTAAAGTAAAAAAATTCTGGAAAAAATATAAGTGGATATTTTCATGAGTGAGGGTAGGAACATATATATACCTTAAACATATATATACCTTAAACAGATCACAAATGTACAAAGGGTAAAAATTAATAAATTTGACTATATTGAAACTGGAACTTATGTTTATCCAAAGATAGTGATAAATTCAGCCTTCAGAATTGGTAAAAATGTTTGAAACACATAAATTTACACAGATATATCTCCAGGATATATAAATCATATAATATATGCAAATACTTAAGGTCTACAAATCAATAAAAAATATAGAAATTCTACACAAAATATGGAACACAGACTTGAGCTGTGTTTTCACTAAAGATGAAAGAGGGTATCTACAAAGTCATCACAAGTATGAAAAGGTGTACAACCTAGTTAGTCAATAGAAAAATACCAATTAACAGCACAATTGATACCTCTCTGAATGAACCAGAGTGGAAATTTAAAATAGAGAAGAGAAAAGAACAAAACAATGGTATGTGAAGGGATAGACTCATAAAAAGCTTGTGGGTGGGTTATTTGGTTAACCAGTTTCAATGAACTTGATATCATTTACAAAATTTGAGGGAAAGTGTTGGGTAATGATTTTTTTTTTTTTTTGGTTCCAAATTCCTGGCATAGAGTTTCTAAAATCCTGAGAATTTCCCAAGGGATAGGAGTGTTTTTATTATTCACGGACCCCTTGGATCACACCTGATTCTGTGCTAACCAGATAATGTAGATGGGGTTGGTCACTGGGCTGACCAGCTATAGGATCCGATCTTCCCTCCCGGAAGAAGAGGGCTTGTGATTGAGTACATAACATGGCCAAAGATGCAATGAGCCAAGCCTATGTAATGAAATCCCAAGTAAAAATAGTAAACGCTGAGGTTCGGTGAAAATTCCTGAATGGGGAACACACCGGTGTGCTGACAGGGTGATGCATTCTCATCCATGGGGAGAAGGTACCAAAGCTCTATGTCTGCAAACCTCCCAGGTCTTGTTCTATGTTTTTCTTCATTTGACCAATCGTGATTTGTGTTCATTGCTATAAAACTGTGGTTGTAAGTACAGAGATTTTCTGAGTTCTGTGAGTTGTTTTAGTGAACTTTCATACGTGAGTGGGGTTGTGGAAACCTGTCTGGACTTACAGGTAGTGGATTGGAAATGTTAAAAGATTTGGGGACTCTGAATTTGTGGATGGCATCTGAAATGGTGGCATTTTTATGGGGAACTATGTCCTTAACTGACTCCAGTCAGTTAGAATCAAAATTATATTGCAATACAGTAGTTGTACACCATGATCCCGCAATGCTACTCCTAGGTGTATTCCCTAGAGAAATGTGTCCATGTGTGCACCAGAAGATGTGCACAAATGTGTTAACAGTATTATTCATGAAGTCATAATCTGCATAAGATATAAACCCAACTCCCTATCAGCAATATGAGGAAAATACTTTATGTTGATAAAAGAAATATCAAACAATGAAAAATAATGAACAACTATACACAAAAACATGACTGAGTCTTAAAAATATAACTTGAAATGGGAGAAACTTATCACAAAAGTATATATATAGTGTTGTAATTGTCTTTGTGTATAATACAAATACAGGCAAATCTAAACCATATTATTTATGAAAACATGTACAGGTCATTTAAAATATATAGAAAAAAACAAGTGGTTCCTATAAATTTTAGAATACTGATTATCTTTAAAGAGGAGAAGGTTATTGCTGGGATGGAGCAATTGGAAGACTTAAGATGCTGACAAGGTTCCATTTATTGTCCCTAGGTGATGGTTACATGAGTGTTAGTCTTATGAAATGATTTTGCTAAACATTTGTTTTATGTACATTTCTATACACAGGTTCTATTTAACTATACAAAAAAATTCAGATTCCATTGCAAAGAAAACTTGTGACAAAGTTTTACTGACTTCCTATATTTGCTCTGATCAATATGGATAATAAATGCATCATGTTTATCATATAAATGCTTGCTTCTAAAATGGTCGAAGCTAGTTAATAGCTAAGGGAGATTTGGCTTCATGATTTTATTTTCATGATTTATTTGACAAGAACATCAGTAATTCATTAGCAAGGTGAATGAAGCTTCAGCTCAGCACTTAAAAAATGTAAATAAAACTTCACAGTCCAAATAAATGAGATTTTAGAAATGTCAATTTCTGTGTTTGTCATAAGACTGGATGCTACTGTCACTTAAGCCAGAGTCTGGGAAATTAATTTACATTACGGAAATCAAACTTGAAACTGTCACATAAGTGCACAATGTAAAAATATACAGCATTTGAAATCAGAGGAAATCAATGTTTTGCCAAATAAAATGAAATAAGTTTTCAAATAATTCAGGTATTATTTTTGATTCAGATATATATTACCCATTCTGCAATATCTATTAACATTTTTAAATGAAACTCTTAAAACATTCTAGTCAATGATAAGTTGAAGCTTCATTTGATTTCATCCCTTCCAACCTCCCCAACATTTTTTTTTAAAAACACCTTTTCATAATATAACAATATATGAATATCATGACAAAAACATTTCTTATTGTTCTTATTTATTTTATAATTTTATTCTTCAAATTGTTGTAAGATGATGCATTAAAATGACTTTTTTCCCAATTTATTTTATTTTATTTTTAAAATGACTTTTATGTGTTTCTAAAAAGGTACAGCAATTCATAGCCTACAACAGTATTTCTTTCTTTTTTTTTTTTTTTTTGAGAGTTGCAAAATTTATTACAAGTAAAGTAACGGGCATAAGAACAAAAAAAAATCCTGAATTCAGAATTATTCTTTTTTTGTTGTTGTTTTTTTCAAGTGTGCAGTACAGTATTGTTTCTTTTTTCATTTTATTTTCTTTCTTTTCAGTGTTCCATAATTCATCATTTATGTACCACACCCACTGCTCCATGCAATATGTGCCCTCCATAGTACCCACCACCAGGCTCACCCAACCCCCCATGCCCCTCGCCTCTAAAACCTTTTTTGTTTCTGTGAGTCCACAGTCTCTCATGGTTTGTCTCCCCCTCCAATTTCCCCTAACTCACTTCTCCTCTCCATCTCCCAATGTCCTCCGTGTTAAAACAGTATTTCAAAACCTGGTTGTACCCAATACTTATTAGATGGGAATTCTGATTCAGTGGATTTGGGGTTTGGCCAATGTATCCGTGTTTTTTTAAAACTCTTTAAAAAAAACTCAATGTTCAGGGACGCCTGGGTGGCCCAGTTGGTTAAGCAGCTGCCTTCAGCTCAGGTCATGATCCCAGCGTCCTGGGATCGAGTCCCACATCGGGCTCCTTGCTCGGCGGGGAGGCTGCTTCTCCCTCTGCCTCTGCCTGCCACTCTGTCTGCCTGTGCTCGCTCGCTCTCTCTCCCTCTCTCTCTGACAAATAAATAAATTAAAAAAAAAACACTCAATGTTCAGTACAGTCTGACAATAAGTAGTTTCTAAAGAAGCTCTTATTTATTACCATCATTCCCTTCTTTCAGAAGTGTTTGTAAAGTTATTCCCAGTAGGAAATTCTTATGATATACATTCTCCCCTCCCCATTCTTTCCTAATATTTAAGACCCTTGTAACTTCTTGTATAATATAGAAACTGAGATATTCTAGTTTTTCTTTTTGATGCAAGGATAATGATTAATATAAAGGATGTCTCTCCTTTCCCATACCTTTATCTGTCATGGACCAATTGAAAGTTATGGTTGGCCCATCTAACATACACCTACTTTTTTTTTTTTTTTTTTTTTTTTCTTAAGAAAGGATCAATCTACTATTTAAACATAGGCATCCCTGGTTGATTTTCAAGTCATGACTCTCTGAACAATTTCAATCAATTACTTCTCCCCTTATACACAAGTAAAGAGGATAAGATGTTATATTTACTAACTTTGGTTTCAATACCATTGCCTGAAAAAGGGTGGGACTCTAGAAAAGGCTGTAAAGAAGGAGGTATAGGGTACCTAACATGCTTATCCCAGTATATTCAGGTGCCTGACAATACAGCAGACCCCTTTTGTTTTGTATGGTGTTGAAGTAATAGAGCTTCTGTAACTATGTATTGACACCTTAGTAGCAATGAAAAACACAAATTCCATATTCATATCCATATTCCATATTCAAATTTATAAGTACCTTGATCTCTTCATACCTCTTTTTTCTCAGTCTTAAATGGAAATAATTGTGTCTTTCACATTGGAAGTATCAGCACAAGAGAAAACTATTGTACAACAGGAAGAGAAGACATCAAGGGCAACTAGCAGAAATAGATCATGATAACTTAATAAACTGAGGAAAGACTGGAAGGATGGCAAGATTTGGGAAAAGAAAGACTGATTTTGAGGAGATAATAGATTTTTTTCTTTTTAAAGACCGAAAATCCCAGTAAGTACCATGGAATGGTTTTCATTCCATTAACCAAAACCAAGACCATAGCAGCCATCTGGACAGGTCGCTTTTCTAAGATCACTATCATAACTGCAAATTTTTAATTTCAGGTGCCTATGGTACAGTCATGATATGTAGTCATGTAGTAAGAACATAATATTTGGAGAAAACTATTTAATTGAGGTGAACAATTTTTCGAGGTGGTGATAACAAATGTTTATGTAGCCCCATTTTGGGGAACCATCTAAGGAATAGTTTGATGTCTGGGCCTCAAAGAGTACTACCTATATTGTAATATCTGATAGTCTCTGAATGCTAGAAGCCATTGTAAGTTATTTACATGTGTGGACTCATTTAATTCTCATAATAACCCTATGAGATAAGTATACTTGAAAAATTCCTTTTTATAGATAAGGAATCTGAGACAAAGACACCTTAAGTGATTTGCTTAAGGTCACACAATCTTGTGCAGATACACAAAAGAAATATCGATGATTACAGAATATAACAACATTTTTTTTGCTTTGTAAGCTCTTTATAATGTCTTAAGTCATTTTCTTGTTGCTTCCCATAGAAAAAAATAAAATCAGTACCGATTATCTCTGTGTGAAATCAGAGCTCTTACAGAAAATTTATCTTTGATTATTGAATTGTGTAATACTTGTAAAGATGAATTCTTCATGTATTGGCAGAAAATAGGTATTTTCAGTTCCCTTACTAAAAATTGGTGGTGGTGGTGGGGGGGGGAAGCACAGTAGTCAGAGCACCTGGGTGGCTCAGTTAGTTAAACATATGTCGTCTGTTAAGGTCATGATCCCGTGGTCCTGGGACTGATCAGCACCATGCGCACCACCCCCACCCCAGCTCAGCAGGGGGCCTGCTTCGCCCTCTCTCTCCACCCCTCTTCCCTGCTTGTGCTTGCTCTTCCCTGTGCTCTGTCTCTCTTACACTCTCTCCCAAATAAATAAAATCTTAAAAATAAAACCCAGTAGTCAACATTATTTTACCATCTAAATAAACTCAATCTTTGCAGTTGATTTCCCCCCACATAGTAAACACTCTGAACTTTTTGGCCTTAATTACTGGGAAGTATCTTTCTTCCCCCTTCCCTTTGCTTTTCGTAATTCTTAACTTCAGAGACTAGTCCATGATTAGAATCACGGTAAACATATTGATATTGATACGAGAAATGACCATCAAGCATAAAATGAACTGACACTCTCTTTCTTTACCCAATTAGCTGAGATTTTTAAGATTTTCCACAAGTTCAAACGTGTAAAAGGAGAACTAGTTTACAGAGCTTTCTATGTATAGTTTTTATATATCAGCACATTATAGAACATCACCACGCAGATATAGACACTCTGCAGATGGGGTCCCATCTGTTCAGCCTGATTTTGCTACATGCTTATGAACAAAGCCCAGGCATCGACCTTTGGAATCGCTGCTGTCTTAAACACTCACTGCATTTCTATACCATAGACTCTGTTTTCCTGCTTTGTATGGTTTTCTTCCCCAGAAAAAGAGTTGTTTTGCTGGAAGATATGCTTCCACATATTGCCAGTTACATCTTTTATATGAATTCCAAATGTAAATTTATTCATTAAAATGCTTCTTCTTTACACTAAAATTCAAAAAAAAGTATGTTTTAAATCGACACGATGAATGCTAAATGCTGCCTTAGTGATTCTTTTGTTCCTTTAATTAAAGCTATCTTTTCTCCTACAGCCTTTTAGAACTTAAATTGACAAGGCGTTGCATTAAAAATACAATGGCAGAAGAGCAGGTTAAACCTCTAGGACATATCAGCACAAACGCATGTAAGGTACACTGGGCCACACTCTATTGTCCTGAGCAGCAGAATCTAAAGTCAGGAAGGATGACTTCTAGGTCCCCTCTGCAATCTCTTACATCTTCCTTTCCGAGCGGCTTAGAACAACAAACACAAAACAAAACAAAAATGACAGAAAAAAATTAAGAAACCCCTTCTACCATTACCTCTACCAGAAGACCTGCAGTGTTTCAGGGGCAACTTGTGACTGCAGAAAAGAAACTTCCAAATAATCGCCCGTGTTTCTCATCACTTGTAAATCTACAGTGACACAATTGTTGGTGGTGCAATCCAATACACCATCTTGGAAGAAAGACAATATGGCACATACCTTCTGTGGGTAGGCAGCTGCTTTACGTGGAATAAGCAGTGTTTAACTTTTCCAGATCCCAGCTTCCCTGCTTTGTGATTAATAATGCTATAGACGCACTTCCCTGCCATCTGAGAAGAGACTGTTCGCAAGTATTTACCTGAATGGATGACAGCATAATCTCTTTCAAAGTTTCCCTTCCTCCCTCTGTCTTAATTTCTCACTTAGCCCAGACAGTTACTCTTGGGAGTTCATCTAGAGATTCTTTTGAGATCCTTTGTTCTACCAATGAGGCAATAGGTGGTGTATTGTTGTTTTTTTTTCTTTTTAATTTTTTATTCCTGACTCTGCAAAGAATATCACCACCCATCTCTCTCTCTCTCTCTCTCTCTGTCACACACACACACACACACACACACACTATTCTTTTTGAGCTTTCTAAGCTGCCACCTGGCAGGAATTTCAATTTGATTGAATTCTTTTCCTTTTTCTCCTGTCAGCTATACTTACAGGGGGAGAGCTTAAGGGCCCCAGTAAGGGGAGATTTGATTGTGAGCCAGAGAGTTGAATCTTTGTAGAGAGAGGAGCCACCTGCCAAGATGTTGCAAGTAGTGATCCTCATACCTTAGAACTTGCCAGTGGACTTGGTCACTGTCCTAGACAAGCACAGATCTCTCTAGAGGATGCCACTCCACAGTTTTTGTCAAACAGTGTGGGACCGTGGAAACCTAATGAAGTTTGAAATCACAGAATCCTTGTTTGAATCCTGGGCTTGCAACATATGTGCTCTTATCTGAGCTTTCTTGTTATACATGGAAACCCCCATTTTGCTCATGTGAAACTAGATTTCCCAAACCTCTACAACATGCTTCCTACTGTCCTCAAACCTTAGTGTTAGCCCCATAACTTTCATTCTCAATGTACTTAGTATAATTTTAGGACATGCACAAATGCATGGGATCTTAAACAAATACGAAATTGTAATCTTGTCATAGTGGATTTTAAAGTGCTTTCTCTTCCTTTTATGCAAAGCCCCCACATTCGGGGTTCCAGTTTCTTTATTGCTCTTTTCCACAGCCATTATTTTTATTTTATTTTTAAATTTTTTATTTTATTTTATTTTATTTACATTATTTTATTAAACTTCACATTTTCTTAAAGAATTAAATGGACAAGTTTGTGATACACTGATTTCTGGTATATGGTGGCATGAATCCTATGTCCTACTATTCCTTTATCAATAATAATGAGATCTATTTTGTAGCACCTCATGATTAAATGAAGAATAACAAATACAATATGATATCAAACATTTCATTAGTTTCTCATTGAAATGTTTATTTTATTTTATAATAATATAAATATATTTTTATTATATAGTTATGTCAGCTATATGAAGAAAATCACTGGTAGAAATTGAGGAGAATGAATGAAATTATCGTGTGAAGCTAACGTGCCTAGAAAGACAAAATGAGTGCATACCAATAAGGATGATTCTGCTTCTGTGGTAAGTTGCAAAAGAATGTTTCTTCCACCTTACCAAGAAGAACAGGGCAGATAACCCACAACATTGTAGATTTATTTAAACCTACAAAAGCTCTAAGAATCTAAGCAAACTGAAATAAATTAAAATCCAGCAAATGATCCCCTTCTGGTGGAGAAGAGACCCATTGTTCCTTGTTTCCTTGGCAGAGCAACGTGCAAGGAAAAAGCTGCCAAAATTAAGAATCAGGTGTAACCAGCTGAGTATTTTCTACAAGTTTTTATAGTTGAGAGTAGAACAGCATGAATGTTTGATTTTACAGGAGTCTGGGGCCCAAACGAAGTATGTACCCACCTCACCAGAGCTTCCTACTGGCCTTTATTAAGCTCTCACTCAGAAAATAAGGGTTCAGTGGGGTAAGAAAGAAAGACCCATATGAACCCTCCATGTCCTTCAATCATAGGAAGAGTCTACCTATGCCCACGAGAGAAATTCATCATTTATATAATTTACATAAACTGGCATAGGCATATCTCTGTGTCTGTACAGGTAGAAAATTGGAAAGTAAGAAGGAAAAGAAAGGAAAATAGGAAAGTAAAATTGCTTTTAATCACAGACAACCCAACTGTCTACTGTAAGGTCCTAAGGAATCTACAAAAAGCATTTTAATTCTAATGAAAATCATGAGTAGCAGTGGTACCTACTAGTAGAATTTGTAAGGAGTTATACAAAGTGGCACGATACAAAGTCAATATCTAAGGTCAAGTGAATTTCTGTATATTAGTAATAAACAAAAGGAGAATAAAATTCATAGAATATCAATTGCAGGCAGCAAAATAAATTTTATATGAGTAAATAAATTTGACAGAATAAAATATGCAAATTTTGTCTATGAAGACTACTATACATGGCTGAATTTTTAAAATACTTAAATAGCTGGAGAGATACATTCATGAAACAGAACCCTTAATATTGTTAAGTTGCCAATTTCACCAAATTTATAAATTAATTGCATGCAATCTCAATCAAAGCTGAAGCCGACTCTCTTGAAGAAAAAATGACCCTAAAATGTATTTGGATATGCAGATGCCTGAAAATACACAAAACAGATTTGGAAAATAAAATACATTTTAAAGTGGGAAGAATTTTTCAAAATAGATTCTTGCTACACTGATTCACAAAGATATTTCAAAGCGAAGTAATGTTTAGTAGTCAAATCAGTGTGGGATACCATAGCCCTGTTTTATAAAAAAAATTTCACAGTGCACATTAACATTGTCTAGAGGAGTGAAGCAGTAAAGGAGGATATAGCGTTTAATCAATGTTTTCCAAACTTATTTGACAATAGGACTTTTTTTCTTCACTCCTATTAACACCTTTCCAAAGTAGAGGTTAATGGAATATTCTTTGAGGAACTCTGCTGTGTATCTCTCACTGGGAAGCAACATAATTACTAGGAGAACATGCATGTTAAAATATTTTACAACACTGAAACTACCAAACTCTATAATGTCTATACAATGTCTCTTCAATGGGATAGTTCTAATATTTTGACTTTTCTGTGTAAGCCACATTTTATTAAATTTGATGAAACCATGATTGGTTAAATATTCACTTTTAATGTAGGGGTGACAAAGACCAAAAGTATGTTTGAATCACAATTCTGGACTTGAAAGAATTATCTTCATAAAAGAAATAGTTTTGAATTTTGTGGAAAGAAATGCCTTTAAAAAATTATCAGTTTCTTGCTGTCCACCGGGTGGTCATAATTAACAGAGTAGGAGTCTTTATGTTACATGTAAAGGCCATTGAGATGGTTAGTTTTACATGGTAACTTGGCTATGCCACAGTACTTGGCTATTTGGCCAAACATGTCTGGATGTTGCTGTGAAGGTGTTTTTTAAATGAGAATGACATTTAAATCGGTACTGTTGGAATTAAAGCAGCTCACCATCCATATTGCAGGTGGGCCTCATGCATTCAGTGGAAAGCCTTCAAAAAGACTGGCCTCTTTGAGGAAGATGGAGTTCTACTCAGAGACTGCCTTGGTACTCCAGCTACAGCTTCAGCTCTCCCTGGGTCCCCGGCCTGCCAGCCTAACCTGCAGATTTTAGACTTGTCAACCTCCACAATCATGTGAGCTAATTCCTTAATACTTCCTGAATCTTCATTTAAATACTTATCTCACATCCTTCTATTTCTCTGGAGAACCCTCACTCCTATGGCTACATAGTCCTACTCTTATTTCATAAATCTATCCTTCCCTTTATCACATCTGTAAGAGGTAGAACTCCTTTTAATGTGTTATGTAAAGAAATGCTATTCATCACTCCACTGAAGTCATTTTATGCATCTGCTCTGAAACCCAAGAAGATAAACTTCTTTGGTGCTAATGTAGAAAGAGGCAGCATGTATTAAATAATTTTCTAAATGAGACCATTCATAAAACCTTGTCATTCTCATACTAAACAATGGGTATTTCAGCAAGTGATTGTATTTTGAAATTCATCTCATTTGAACAACAATTTATCTCTCACCATGAAAGAGAAAGCGGCAGCACATTTTAAAGGGCTTTTCTTAGATAAAGTGGCTCTGTAGCCTGTAAGCAAACATCTTTGATAAATGAGACCAAGATATTGGACATTGTATTGTGCTCTCTGAGCATCTGGTCAATACCTCCATGATACAGTTTGACTCATTACATTCCATCAGGAACTCAAACTCTGGTAACAGTTCATTGGCTAATTGTTCTGACTCACAAAGTAAGGCTTAGGAGAAGAAAGAATGACCATATTCAGTTGGTATAGTTTATGCCATAAATAATTTTGGTTTCAGATCCAACTTTTTTTTCTTTTTCCTTCTCTCTTTTCTTTCTTCTTCTTTCTTTCTTTTCTTTTTTTTTTTCTTTTTTTTTTTTTTTTTTTTTTTTTTTTTTTTTTTTTTTTTTTTTTTTTTTTTTTTTTTTTTCTGGAGGACAGAATGAATCCTTCTTAGCGAGTTTTAAGAATATGTCTGGTACTTTAATTTTGTCACCAAAATAGTAAGTCTTGATTTATATACATATAAGAGAAGGACCTCTCATTTTTTCCATCCCTGATATTTACCTAATTTCATGTGTATTAATTCAGAATTTTATGGTGATATTTAAGGAAAGGAGAAAGGTAAGCTGCCTGAAAATGAGAACATTCATGATTTTTCTAAAAGTAACTTAGTAACATTTAATGGAGCACTCCAAACTTCAGATTCAGTAGTGACCCAGTAAGAAAAGCATACATGGCTGGCGGTGAGGATCAAGCAGGCTGTCCCCAAAATGGGCCATTTGGGCATATGGATTCCTCTGACCTGAAGTCAATTAAGGTCCAAAAGATTCAGGAAGCTTTTTACCTACCTCTTAACTACCTAAAAGGATTTAGATAGGGGGCCTGCACCAGGAAGAGAGCTACTACCTAAATTAACTTTTTCACAGAAGAAGACCTATATGTATGGCATGGCAGACATTTGTTTGCCAAAAATTTGTTTTTCCAATTTTCCTGTGATTTGTCTTTCTCCTCCTTTCTCCAATACCCCCTCATCCGTAGCTCAGGATAGTATATAAAACTCGAATGCCTGAACGTCAAAGAGCCTCTCGTGTTTTTGTCGGGTTCCTGTTTGTATGACGTTTAATTTTTCTTCCGTTAATCTGTCATATGACAGTTCAGTTAATAGAACAGCCAAATGAACCTGGAAAAGTGGTGAAAACAACTGTCCTTTCCTATGCTGGTCCTACCCATGGAGCTACAAGAACATTGCCTCAGAAATTCATAGGAGGGGAATCTCTTTACTACTAAGTGGGGAGACCTCTCACCTCTCCCTCTTCTAGCCCTATTTACATTAACCCTCACAATTCCTGGTGAGCTTGCTCTTGCATGTTATTTATTCTGTTCCCAATCATGGATGAACTACCCAAGTTAGTGCACTGACATTTCTTATAAATCCAAAATATGCTACTTTGTTCAAGGCACAAAATAATCTTCAGTGCCTTATGCTGCTGATGTGAATATACTCCCCTAATTCTTGCATGTAAAAACTACACATATTCTTATATCCAATACTTCCTATATAGTCCTACATCTCCATTTAATTCTGAGCGTCTGTGCTGTCATACTGGCAAGTCACAATAGGGAAGCATATATCCTCTTTCCACTTTTGAAATGACTGGTATTTCTATTTCACAGGGCTCCACAAATTCTTAGAGAAAGTAGAAAGGCAAGAATATCTGAATCATATACCATGATCCATTCAAGATAATCCCTTCATATTTCTGATACTTTGACTCTTACTCTAGGAGTATTTCTTTCTCCTAAAGATATCCAAAGCAATAAAACAAAGAAATGACCACATTTGAATCCCCCATATGGTGATTTTGATTGAGTTCTTAAAGACACTCCAAGAACAGAAACTCGAGGTAGCCCTATACTGTATTCCAATAAAAGAGTTGTGAGCAGGTGGTAGAGAGTTCATTCCCAAATCAGAAAAGCAGAATAAGTTATTCTTTATTGAGCATCTTTTATGTGTTGGGGTTAAAGTATATACACTATCCTTAAATATTCTAGAATACCATAGATATCAACTTTCATAGTATTTGCTTTCTGCTGGGTCTTGAGATCAGTAGTATCATTATTTCTGTTTATAGATGGAGGAAACTGAAGTGCAAAGAGGGGGAATAATTTGTTAGCCAGTCTCCTGGCTAGTAGAAAGGCCAAAATTAAAGTAGAATTCTTGGCAGCCATGTTTTCTAAAATATTTTAAAGCAAAAACACATCATATACTCAATAGATACTGAACTGCATTTCACTATAGATACAAATTTAAAATGTGGTCTTGATCAAATTACTTACATTTTAGTTTGAAACAAAGAGAAAAATGAAATGCAGTGTAAAATTCCATTATTTAGCAAAGTTAAACTCAAATCTCTGAGGATCACAACTAAAAGTCTTTATGAGAATTCAGTGACCAAAACCAACACACACACACACACACACACACACACTGTTAAGACACTCATGCAATTATTTAAATATAGTACAGAAAGAGTTATGAATTTTTATCATTTTCCCATATGCTTACATTTGTTTATGAAATGCTTTATAAAGTACGAAAGCACATAGTTTTCTTAACCAAATTCTCATTTTTAAGTAATTCATGATGTTTGGTTCAAATGTTAAGACTAGTGAGACCACACATGCACTAGGAAAGTATGAAGAAGATCTTTCTCATGTTAATTTTCAATTTGTATTTCTTTAAATATTTTTTTGCTGTGGGGGATGTTTTCCATGTTCAGTTCATTCATATGATCTATTTGGAGATGGATGAAGGTAATTAAAACCTTGTATCTGTTCAAAATATTTTTCTCACTCCCTTTTGTTTTCTGACTTCGTATTAACCACGGAGAAGTGATTAATGCTTATGTAGTCACATCTGACAGATTCTTCACTTTGGGGCTACTTCTTGGATTTATCTATCTGTGCTAGCTCCCCAGGTTCATATATTTTACTGCCTGTTTGTTAAATACAATTGAGTTTTATATAGGATACCGCTAATATCTCACTTCATATCACAACATCCATACCTGTGTTCAGC
The DNA here is from genome assembly GCA_004024625.1 of Mellivora capensis. Taxonomy (NCBI): domain Eukaryota; kingdom Metazoa; phylum Chordata; class Mammalia; order Carnivora; family Mustelidae; genus Mellivora; species Mellivora capensis. Next base: position 102,775 of record PISX010003206.1, on the reverse strand, counting down.
ACCCCTGGCCAATTGTTTCTTCCCTTTTACCTTGGTTACCAAATCAGTTTGATCTCAATCCAGCCAATGACTGAGGCTACAAACTCAGCAAAGACCAGCTCGCTTTAGCCCTTGCCCTTTGTGATATGCCTTGTTTCTCACTCCAGGACTTCCCCAGTGACTGAGATAAACCAACGCAGTTTTACTTTTACGACCATAAACACAACATTTGGTCATGTAGCGACTGTCCTCAAGGTGAATCAATGATGAGATGCGGGTAAATGGTGAATAAATTTCTTCCCTTTCCTCCTCCTGAATCTCTGATCTGTAATCCCTATTTTATGTGACCTGTTCGAAGTCCTAAGAGACTGAGCTTTTAGTATGTGGTCAGTTACTCACCTGAATCTTCCTCTTTCCTACCTTATTCCCTCCTCTTTTCCTCACACTTGCTTCTCAAGCATTGTAATCTCCAATAATATATTAACATATAAACTTCTGCTCCCGTTTCTGAATTCTTGGGACCTCATTCTAAGACAGATGTCTAGAAAAGAACTAATTCATGTACCAAAAAATTAACTACTGATTCCCTAAAACCACCTCTTCACATTTAAATATTTAATGTATTCATTGTGCTAACAATCAATTTTTTCCTATTTCTAAATATTTACCAACATGTGTTTGGATGACTGAGTGTGTCATGATTAAGAATTTCAGTTCACACTTGTGTCAACACGTTATCTTACCTTTCCCTTCCCCTTCCCATTATTTAAATGTCACACACTTGTCTTGTCCTGTTCCTTCCTACCTTTTAGCAATTTTTCTGTTGAATTTTTTTCAAGTTTCTATCAACCATCTTTTCCAGATTCACTTTTTGCTTTTTCAGATTCTTTTCCATTAACTAACTTCCTTCCTTCCTTCTTTCCTTCCTTCCTTCCTTTATTTCTTTCTCTTTCTTTCTTCTACTATCAATTTGGGGTTTCTGTCATTGTTCCATGTCAGGGTTTGGATTTGTCTGTTGCCATGGAAACTGTTTCAGCTACTTGCCCACAGGAGGGAGCCCTCTACCTGTTAAAAGGTAGGCTGGCGGCAGCAATGTTTTTGTTCTAGAGAGGACAATGGAGATCTATTAGCAGTAGAGTAATAACCTGGTTAATTTTTTTTTAATAGTGTGCATCTATTACTGGTCCAAGTATAGAATTAGACACATTCTCTGGAAAAATTGGAGACACATTAGGTAGTTACTTATCTGACACAATATGAAAGGCAGGTAAAGCCTAACCGAGCAAATATTTCTCATTTTCTTTTACCAGCCCTATCTCTTTGCATTGAAATCTTGACATGAAATACCTAACAAGAATGTGATGCAACTAGACATCAGTGAGGACAGTGCTCATGGGAAAGAAAATTAAAATGACTGATTGTGAAAGAAGGTAAGGACCAAATGGGGGCAAAGCAACAGATATCACTAGGTAATCATGGGGTTTTGTAAGATCTTCTTAATCCTTTAAATAAAGAAAATTTCATGACAATTTCTCCACATTCACAATTTTCTTTGGTAACAATTATGCCAAGGTGAAAATAATTTCATTCAGGACCAAGAGTTATTTCTAATCCAAGATATGTGAAAATACATTTTTTATAGATGCCCGATGCTATCAGTCCCACAGATAAACCATAGGTGCTCTGAAACCTTGAGTTTCCTGAGAATAGAATAGCTCCTTTGGCCTTCTTAGACAGTAATTTCTGCTCACTCACCAGTCCCTGATGAATATGACTGGGCTCACTGTGGGCTTACAACCTAGAATTTTTTTCCTTGACTACACAGCTTTAATTACTGACTAATTAAAATTTCCACCAATAGGAAACACCAAGTTATGGTTATACCTAAAATAGCTGCCATGTATATATTATCTCCTGTAGACAAAATAAAATTCTAAAAAAGGATAAGGAAAATATTTTAGGTCACATATGAAGAAGAGAGTACTGAGTCATCATAGTTGATGGGCCAAAGAGCATAGTTCTCTCAGAAAATATGAATCCTAATGCTCTATATTTCTTAAGGAATAAGACAGATATATATCTACCCAAATGGATTTGGAAAGAAGTTGGCATGCAAAGAGGATGGCAACTTAAACTACATCTTGTGTATGTTTTCATAGCTCTAACCACAAAAGCTAATTTCTCATAAAGCACACAAATTAAAATCAAATGATCTGGTCACAAATAAAGTAAATTTAATGGAATGTCTTCTTTGCTCATTTTCATTTTTATTCACTTTTCCCTTTAGTGGGATTCTCAGCCTTCACATTTCATGTCTAAAAACTCCAATTTCAGAATGTCTCATTTTTGTCTATGTTGATGCTGGAAATCTTTTTTACGCGAGTGCCTGAAAGTAATCGAAGAGCCCGAAACTAATGATAGAGGCCAAATTCCTCAAAAAAGATTTTAAAGAGAAGAGACTCCTATTTCCAAAAAAGAAAAAGAAAAAAAAAGTCACTTTCTATTATACTAGCAGCACCTAAGGGAAGAATTCCTTCATAAAAGCAGAATCATTGTGCCTTTTGCCACTATTTCCCAGATTTAAAACTCTTCTCTGTTCTGTAACTCCATGAGGGATTCACAGATGGATTCTTTTTATTTGACTCTGCCCATCAGAGAAAAGCAGAAATTTAAAAAAAAATTATGTCTACAACATAAATTTCAATTATAAAACTAATTTTGTCCAAAGTAATCCAACAAAAGAATGATGTAGATAAGATATGTATGGAGCTATCAAAGGAAAGAATGTGTGCTCTATTTGTAGCTGAGCTTTTTGGTGTGGGGGGAGAAGGGAAAGACGTGAGGGTTCATTAAAACTCCTACTAATTTCCAAAAAACATGGTCATCACTGAGGATGGATTCTAAAACACTTCATTTCAAAGGTTGTACAGGAGGCATCCAAGAAGGAAAATGAAAACAATCCAACAAAAAGCAAATTATCTGAAGGGGAATAGCCACTAAATAAGTTGTCTATATATCTGTGCCAAAGAACAAAAATGCCACTAGCACCATGACAACAAAAACTGATGACATTTAGAGGTTTAACAAGGAAAATTGTTTCAAAATTCTTGCTAAAACATTACAGTGTTACCTAAGTAAGCCATCAGTCCCTGCCAAGAGGTGATTGAGCTGAGTGCATTCCACACACAATCTGGAGATCCCAGCCTGGTGTAGGGGGAGGTAATACATAAACATACACAGATAAAAACACACCCACACACAAATATGTAAATAGACATGCTTGCATATAACCATATTTTGTTTAAACTATAACTAATTCATCTTTTTTATTAGAACTAAGTTTTTAGATTTGCTAGATAATATCTGTGACATGGCTTAAAGCAGATTTAGTACTACTCGTTTAAAATTGGAGTAAAAAATAATTTTCATAATTTTTGTGTGTGTGACAGTTGGTCCAAACTGCCAAAAAAAAATTTTTTTAAGCATGAAAAAAATTAAAGAGTCATTTACAAAGTCTGGGCTTGGAACAGTGAGTGATCAACTTGATCTTTCTGGCCCTTTCTATACTAACGATCAATTACACATTTGGCTTTTAAAAAGTAAGGTGGGCATAACAAATAACATGGAGGACATAGGGAGATGGAGAGGAGAAGGACGTTGAGGGAAATTGGAAGGGGAGATGAACCAGGAGAGACTATGGACTCTGAAAAACAATCTGAGGGTTTTGAAAGGGCCGGGGCGGGGGTGGGGGGGGGGAGGGAGGTTGGGGGAGCCAGGTGGTGGGTGTTAAGGAGGGCACGTATTGCATGGAGCACTGGGTGTGTTGCAAAAACAATGAATTCTGTTACGCTGAAAAGAAAAAAAATAATAATAATAAAAAAGAAAGAAAACTAAGGTGGGGATCTAAATAACAGTAGGTTTTCTCCTTTGGCATCTCTTACTTTGCTTTCAGGCTTTAAAAGATAATTACTCATCTACATCAAAATCCTTTTGCTAGGTTCTCCTAAAAACAAATCTGTTTACATCTCTTTACAAGGTGAAATGATCCAGAATTGTTGGAGTAATCCATAAAAATGTTAAATGAATCAAGTCCCTGCAATCTCACTGCACTTTTCCCAGCATGACTATAATGATCCAAAAGACTGGCCTAAGTGAAGGAGCTCAACACACAAAAATGATGACATTTCATTGTAAGACAGTCTGAAGTTTCCATTTTTAAAACCAATCATCTTGAGTCTCTCTTCCTCAGAGATGTAACTGTTGCACACCTATTCATGGGAGCCTTATGTTGGGAATGATTTTCCATACCTGCATGTTTTCTGATCTTGCACAAGTTCACTACTTTCTTTCTTTCCACTTGGTAATATTTCAAGGGGTATTTGTGGGAGAAGGTGGGGTGTTCCATACTCTAAACCTTGTTTCTTGGTCATAGTATGCAATCCTTCCCTTTCACACTCCCTCCTTCTCACTACCTTTGTTTTGGAATGTGGACTAAGTTTCTGCCCACCTCTTTTTTTTTTTTTTTTAAGATTTTATTTATTTATTTGAGAGAGAGAGAGGACAAATGGGGGTTGAGGGGGCAGAAGCAGAGGGAGCGAGAAGTAGACTCCCTGCTGAGCAAGGAGCTTGACATGGGGCTCCATCAGGACCCCAAGATCATGACCTGAGCTGAAGGCAGACGCTTAACAGAATGAGCCGCCCAGGCAACCCTCTGCAGCCCTCTGTTGGAGAGTCCTCCCACGAATTGTGGTATCGAGTGCTCTTTGGCACATGTTCCACAGGATCCCATGCTTCTGGTCTGACTCCTGGCGTTACAGTCATTACAAGATCCCAGCTCCAGTCTCTTGCCAAACTTTGAAGTTGTACAGTAAGAACACTGACTGAGAGATTTACAACTATGATCCAGCAGGTTTCTAATTGTCACACATTTAATCTTTGTCTTAGGGAACATAACTCATTTTTTCCATAAAGCTATTGTAGAAGTTATTAACCTTCCTTTATGGATATACTGAGCCCACTGTGTACATGAATTATGGTTGCTATTACCTGTTTGTCATGGAATCATTTACATTTGTGTTTCTTGTTCTGAAAGACTGGAAGTTCTTTGAGAACTGCATTTATTTGTTTTTATATGCTCCTTTAGCTGGAACTACACTAGGCATATAATAGACTCTCAATAAATATTTACTGAATGGTAACAACATAATGTAGGTATCATTCACACATTTTAAATTAACTCATGAATGGGAGATGTGAAGTAACTGTTCTCAGTTCTCCTTGTGGATAAATAGGAAAACAGAGATTGAAACCTCAGATAAATCTGACTCTAATACCTCTTCTTAAAATCTCTGTATGATCTCAGATTATTTTCATTTTTCACACAATTGGGTCTGTATTGTCAGTGTTTTCATTCCCACTATTATTTTCATTTTCATCCCACATGTAAATTCAAAACAGAAAATAATCTTTTAATTAAATGAGAAAAGAATTATCTGAATGAGAATGATTTGCTTTGGATTTTCTGAATGGGGAGGATTATTATTTGAATGAGATCAAATTAGGCAAGTGATCGTAAATACTGAGGATGATAAATTAGAAATGAGATGTGTAGCATCACATTTAAAATCCCAGTTCATTGGGGCGCCTGGGTGGCTCAGTGGGTTAGAGCCTCTGCCTTCGGCTCAGGTCATGGTCCCAGGGTCCTGGGATCGAGCCCCACATCGGGCTCTCTGCTCAGCGGGGAGCATGCTTCCCCCTCTCTCTCTGCCTGCCTCTCTGCCTACTTGTGATCTCTCTCTGTCAAATAATTAAATAAAATCTTAAAAAAAAAATCCCAGTTCATGATCCTAATCACACAACTGTTGAAAAGAGGAGAGAAATGTCAAAATCAGCCTAGGAGCCCAAATTTTTTTCCATAGGAGAAATATTCCTAAGGTTACTGTGTCATTGAATCTGCTGTTTTGCTCTGTTTTCACTGCTGCTCCCTTTCCTAACACTACAAAATGTGGCTATCAGGAAATGTTATTACAACGTATTCAGTTAAGCTAGCCTTCATTAAAGGCTAATCGGCGCATGTAATCTAGTTTATATGTTTCCATACCGTTTGCTTTGTATTGTATCTTCTCAAAATAACACTTTTAATGTCTTTATCAATAATAACCGCAAGTAAAACTGTGAACTTAATAACAAACCTCCAATGTTCATGTCTCTGAGCATTCATGAAAAAATGGGAAAATAACTTCCCAAGGAATAGCACATAGAGAGGAATGTTGTCTATATTTTATGGGAGAGTGGTAAGGGGTGACAAGCCAGTCTGAAATACACTGACCAGGACTCTAACACACAGCATTTTATTTTCAGAGATGTTTTTCAGTTTAAATCTTTTTATAAGCAGATAAAACTTCTTTCACAGGATATTTACTACCATAACTCTACCTAATGTGGTTCCACTATTGTAGAGAATACTGCTATTGGAGAAACAATACCTCAAAATGCTTAGTGGTAAGGATGTTGAGAGCAAGATGAATTCTTAACCACCATCATAGAAAGGTGTGTAGAAATAAAGATCTTTGCATCACAATATAATCAGTGATTCCTAATAAGGTGGATCTCTCCATCTTCCTCTTTCCTTCCCCCTTTCCCTCCCAGCCCCTTCCTCTCCTTCCCCATAGATGATAGTAGATACAGGTAGAATTCACTAAATGCATACAATACAGAACTTCATATATGTTTCTGAAATCATTAGGCCAGGAATAAAAAAAATGTGGATCGTTGAATGTGCTATGGAAGGTAAGTGGATGGAGGAAGACAGTGAAAAAATAGTGGAACTGAAAGAAATTATATTGTCAAAGAGAAAACAAAATAGTGGTATAGATTTAAAATGCTAGTTCCCTTAAATATTGATTTTACTGCAAATCCATATAGTTACAAACATGGCTTTCATGATATATTTCTGATGCTGTACAATTTTCACATCAAAAGTGTTTTTCAGATATATTAAAGATATTTTTTCTCTATTTTCAAATATTGTGATAGACTTTCACCTTAAAGTAAGCATAGAGCAGTTTAGCTGCACATCTCATTTTTAATTGTTGAAGAACAAATTCTGCTACTTGCTTTAAGAAAAAAAAAAAAGAGCTATGGACTCAAAGAGAATTTTGGAAATCCTTTAACTTAGCCCTAGAGTGATGTTTCCTTCCATGAAAAATTTACAGAGATTGTCAATAGATTCTTTATCATTTCTCTGCTTTCTAAACAGTTGAGCAGGCATGGAATCATCTGCCATCTCTACTTGGAAAGAAAATAGTTACTTGAAATGTAGGATCTATTTATGTTCACTTTTCAGTATTTTAAACAGCATTACAAGGAACACATTTAAATCTATATTTGGATCTAAATCAGATGTCTCTACAATGGGAAATATCTGCGGACTTGATTATATATGTTAAGCTATATTAGCAGAACCCAGCCTATCGGCATTGTGTGGCGGTCGTGCAAGTGCAGCTGTCCATCTTTACATTAACGTGCAGAGTCTCTTTGAATGCAAATAAAAGCATGACAGATGGGCTTAAAATAAACTCGAAAATTAAATTGGATTTAGTGATTTCTAATATTCCTTTCTTAAAAACTCTGCTTACCAGTTTAAAATGATTTAAATTTATTTACTTTCAAAAGTAACAACATTTTAAGTAACTCCTCTTTTCTCCCAGGGCGTCTGTGTGCTTGACTTGACATTGATCAGATTTTTCACAGGACCGCAAGTCAGTCCCACATTTCAGTTTGAAGGTAGCTTAGCCTGTTTGAATAAGGTCATTTTTAAAAGTTGGCTCCACATCCTGCTCTAAACCCAGTGCCGGGCTTCAACTCATGACCCTGGGATCAAAACGTAAGCTGAGATCAAGAGCAGGAAGTTTAACTGAGCTACCCAGGAACCCCTGAATAATATAATTAAAACAAAATTTATAGGCTTTGTTTTTTACAGTTTTAGGTTTATAGAAAAAATGAACAAAAACTAGAATGTGGGGGTGACTGGGTGGCTCAGCCGGTTAAGCATCTGCTTTTGGCTCAGGTCATTATCTCAGCATCCCCAGATCGAGCCTTGCACTGGGCTCCCTGCTCAGTGGAGAGTCTGCTTCTCCCTCTCCCTCTGCTTGCCACTCGCCCTGCTCGTGCTTTCTCTCTCTAACAAATAAAATGTTAAAAAAAAAAAAAAAAAGGTAAGTACAAAGTGTTCCCTTAGTTTTCTTCATCCCACACTTTCCCCATTATTAAAATCCAACACTGGTGTAATGCATTTGTTACAATGTAATTCAAATTGATGGGCCAATACTGATACATTATTACTAACTGTGCAACTACTTTGGTGCACTTAATAGTGTTCTACATTTCCCTCACACTCTTCATTTGTCTTGATTCTTTTTTTTTTCTTCTTTGTTCTTCAGGCTGCATAATCTCTAGCAATCAGTCCTCATCATCTCTAGCAATCAGTCCTCATGTAGTTAATTCTTCTGTCAGTTCAGAACTATTCTTGAATTCCTCTAGTGAATTTTTCATTTCAATTATTGTCCTTTTCAACAAGTATTTCCTTCTGGGTTTTAGAATTTCCCTTTCTTGATAGTCTTAAAGTTCAGGGATGATCATTCCCTTCTTTACTTCCTTCAGGATGGTTTCCTTTAGTTCTTTGAATGTATTTGTGGCAGCTCCTTTGAAGTCTTTGTTAAATCTGACATCTGGACCCTCTCTCAGGCAGTTCCTGGTGCCTGTAATTTTTCCTGTGTATGTATTACACTTCCTTTTCTTATTGCCTATATTGTAATTTTCTATCAAAACTGAACATTTCAGTCCATTTAGAGCTTACTGTTGTTTACTTTTTTTGGACTGGCTGGACTATTTCAGTGAAGTCTATCCACCACCACCCCTAACAGTGTGAGGCTCTGATGTTGCTCTTTGGTGGGTGTGGCCTTTGGAATGCACACAGTCACCTGGAATGTTAGCGGTTTTAGCAAAACTCTCCTTCACTGTCTTGTACTCTTGTAGAACCTTGTTAGGTTCTATTTGCCATCTGATGGCTCTTTTGTTTTTTTAAAATACTCTGGACATAAATTGCTCCATACTCTCATTCATTTAAATTTCATCTCCTTTATAGGAGTAGTTTTCCAACACAGTGTTTAAGGTATGTTCTGAATCCAGGGGTGGTGGTGGGGGGTGGGGTGGGGTGGGTAGGTAGGTAGGGTGGGGGGTGGGAACTCTTCTTAGCTATTTTTTCCACAGTTTAAACTCTTTTCACCAGTTTTGCTTATGTTGCTAGAAGGGAATCTACAGAGCTCCTCCCATCCACTTCCAAAAATGGAACTTTACAGCTCATGTAATTTAAGTGTTCAAAATGAAAGGTACTTTGTAAATCATTTCATCATTGCATTTTACTTGTAACAGAATTGAGGTCCAATGTTTAATTGTTTAAATTTAAAACTAGTGAAAGAGGAAAAATTGTAATCCAAGTTGTTAATCTTCCAATGTTTTTTCCTTACTACATGCTGTTCTAAGCTTAAAATTATACTATATAGAAAATCACTCCATTTAAAAATTACATATTTTAAGGGAAATTTTTGCTATGGTAGACTATAATAAAGAGTTTTCCTTTAAAGACTGACAGGGGCAGAATCCAATATAGACTAAATATTTTAATGATTAATAGGGACATAATCTGATTATTGAACAGACTAATTGATTATACTACAGGCTATGTAGGGGTACAAAATAGTTTCTCCTGCTTACATTACTATTTTATAACGGGTGATATTTTTTAATAAAAGAATAATTCTAATTCTATTATTCCAAGAAGTCTAATGAGTTCTTTCTGAAATATAGTAATTTATGACCTGGAATATCACACAGGAATGCAATTCTACTTGTTTCCATCAAGGCTTTTCTTTCTTTCTTTTCTTTTTTTTTTTAGATTTCATTTATTTATTTATTTGACAGACAGAGATCACAAGTAGGCAGAGAGGCAGGCAGAGAGAGGGGAGATGCTGATGCAGATATTTGTACACATTGCTGTTTTTCAAGTAAGGGTGATTTGTCTCCTAGGGGACATTCGACAATTAGGTAGAAATCAGGAGTGCTACTATACATCTTTTATCCTACTATTCCTTCACAACAAAAAATCATCTTGTCCCAGTCTGAGTAGTGCCATGGTTGAGAAATCATGTTATAGATCATTATAAATACAAGCAGAGGTTCCTTTATGATATGGCCATAAATTTATTCAACTCATATCTCTTTTGTATATATCATGCATCAAGCACTGTCTGAAGCTTTTGGGAATTCAGTGGTGAGTAAGATACAGTTAGTTCCCTCATGGAATTCACAATTTCATAGAGAAAACTTGAGATAAATGCCAGAGTGGAATCTGAGTAAGACCCTGAGAGAGCTGAACAAAGACTTTAAAGCACATGAATGGCTTCTTTCTACAGGAAATTAGATTCAGTTTTATGATCACCAAGCGCAGAGAGTACGCACTTAAATTCCAGTCTTCTGTGACACAAGATAGTAAAGAAAAGGAAAAGGTCTCATTTTGAGTCTAAGTTTTGTTCACTCTGAGCACTACAAAGTTTTCCATCTATGTGGATCAGAGGATGAAGCACAGTGGATTTCATTGTCACATTTAACAAATCATTTTACTTTCACAATTAACAGAGAAGCACCCCAGAGAAATCTTAGGGGGGTGGTGGAGGGAGGTCTGTTGTACCGGCTGTGGTTCCATAAGAATGAGCAGAGGCAGAGTGTGATTCTGATAGAGCACAATGTTACCAATTCCCCCTTGGATCTGTGACCCCGTCCTTCTGGACTTGTATTAGAAACACAAAGTGAGAGAAATGCAGGAAGAGTAAGAACAATATGGATCATTTCTCTGTAATCCCTGTGGACAACTTGGGGGCAGCAGTACGGGTGTCAGCAGCCCTGGTCTTAGACATTCAGCCGCAGGACGGGTAAAGCCGTGATTGTATTCGGGTCTAAATTGTGACGACAGAGACTTGTTAGCCTTGTTACTACTTTTTTGCATCCACAGCTGATAGGGATACACCAAAGCACATCAGAGAAGGGCATGAGGAAGCTAGCAGATGATCTGCATAGCCAAGGAATTCTGTGGGGACTCCAAGATTTTGAGGAGAAATGGAATTTCTAAAGAACAGCTAAGGCAAATAATTGAAACCCTCCTTTTAAGCTATTATCATATTCTTGTTTTACTTTCTGACTCATGCAGTGTGTGAAACATTTATTTTGAAAGTTTTTTTCCTCCTCCTTTATACTTTTTTCACTTACCAAACTCTTAAGGGGGGTGGGAGGAAACCAAGCTAATAACATATATGCATTTTTGTACGCTTAAATCAGCAACAAAATTTTTCTCATATGTAGAAAACGGAGGTCCATCGGTCCATATATTTTAATCCATTATAACAACAAGGATAAAAGCAGAGTTAAAGTAAAAATACATCATTTGGCTGTCTGGAAATAATATTCTGAAGATTAACAAAGATATTACTGTTTTTTTATGAGTGTTCTTTGCTCTTCAGTCTTGCTACTGTAGGATTGATGATTTCATTTAAAATTACAAAGCTTCCCCTCACACACATCAAAAGCCATATCCAATATTGTTATCATGAATCCTATCACCATGAGCAGTCATTTTGTGTTCTCTCAGAATGTTAGGAACCTAAACAGGGTCATTAGATGAAAGAGAGTAGGACAGACCAGGTTGCTTTAGATTTTATATGTTCCCTAAGCATCTGATAAAATAGAAGAGGATAAAAGAAATTACCATGTAGATTAGCAGGAAAAAAACTCATAAGGCTAGATTCTGGTATTTCATCACTTGATTTATATGAAGGACATTTAAGACACTTTCTAAACTTCCTTCCTTCCTTCATTTATTTATTTTCAGATTTTATTTAAGTAATCTCTACACTCAGCATGAGACTCAAACTCACAACCCAGAAATCAAGAGTCACATGTTCCACCCACTGAGATAGCCAGGTGCCCCAAACGCTTTCTAAACTTTGGATTGGAATTTACAATCACTCTCAGCACTTCCTATTTTATTACAATCGTGTCCAAAGTGGTGCGGAGAGAGGGAACACATTCATTGATTTTTTTTAATGTAATTCCAATGAGGGAGGTTCAAATTCATTATATCCTTAGCAAACTGGGTTTTCTAAACATAAATGTGAGGAAAAAACAAAGAAGCACTCTTCAGATCTTATGTTTTGCTAATGAAATAGAAGGATAAACTTGAACACATTTTTGTTCTTCTCCTGACTACCTATTATTCCAATAATTGTTTAACGTGACATTAAAAAGAGCACCATTAAAACAAAGAAAACAGTTCTGCATCATGAGTAGTATGCACTTAAACCAAACATGTAATCTAAAGAAAATGATCAGTAGGGTAAAAATGTATTTCTGTGCTGCCTGTTAGGAAATGAAACTGCTTAAAAGCACAAAATTGAACAAAAATTAAAATGGCTACACTAATGCTTCAGTGAAGCTTGATTTTAAGGTAACCTTTTCCCCTCTCTTCCACAAACCTCCCCTTCTCTCTTCTTAGCCTTTTGTTTCAGGAACCTGGTACCACCCTGAAAACAATTAAGGAGGATGGCAAGCAAGTAAACAATTCCTACCAAAATCAGCTAGGATCCTGTATTTCCCTATGAAACTCCCAGCCCCTTCCTCCTAGCAGGCTTGCAGGTGTTGAAGGCCATACCCTGCTGCAGCCTCCTTTGCTAAGCAAAGCAAGAAAGCTATTGTTCCCCTTTATCCCAAGTCTGTCTTCACATTATATCTTGGCTCCCAAGCACAGAGGTCGGTTTTCAACAACAGAAATACAAAAAGAGTAAAAAAAGAAAAAGTATACTAAAATCTCATTTATGAATTAAAAGTTGCCAGTTTATCAACACAGTTGATCAAATTTTTATCCACACTAAGTTCTAATTTTTCTTGTAGATGTTCACATAGGACTATTGGGTAATAGGAAAGATCCTATCTTTCATAGCAATTATATAAAAGATGAATTCATGATTTCCATGTGGTCACTTTATTTTCTTATTTTTTTTATGAATCCCAGGGATAAAATTAGTCATACCAACTCATGGTTTATGGAACCTATTTCTTAGAGGTACCAAAAATGGATTTGAAATGTGTACTTTCAGATTCTCCAATCTCAGGAGAATGAATTCAGGATAAATAATGAATCTGACATTTACAAAATTAGATTTCTGGGACTGGAGACAATTAGTAAGTCTTTTCAGGACTAAATATTCCTCGTATCAATTGTCTCTGAATTTTTCTAGGGTCAAGAACTCGAGACCGACACACTTGTTCATGGCTAGAAGTACAGATTCCTCATGAACGGACTGAAATCAGATCCATATGTTTAAGTGTAGGTGTTATCACTGTTATTTTGCTTGAAAAATTTAAATGTTTGGCTCCTAATTTTGCAGGCAGGGCCAAGCGTTTTCTACAGGAACAGCTTTACTTCTGTTTCAATATGTGTGCCGTTGAACTAACCAAGTTGTGAAGTACACAGCAGGGATGAGTTTGTTTGGCAAGAATTAAAGGAGTGTCATCTCCCACTAATCGTTTAGCATTGCCCCCTAATGATGGATTTTGAACAGGACTATCTTGTATTGCACCACTGGAGCTATTATCTTAGTTTAGGTTCCCTTAAAATAGATCCTGAAGTAAGGACTTAGGTGCAAGAGTGAGAAAATGAGATGTATCAGAAGAGAAAGGGAAAAGTCCAAAATAAGGGGGTGTTTGTCAAGGGCAATGACTTAAGACTCCAGAGTCAGGCACAGACTTGGACACCTGAAGAAGGAAAATGGTCTATCTTAAATAAGAGAAGATAAAGTCCTTAACCAAAAACCACTTTGCCCCCGCTGTTTGAGGATAGTCTTCCAGGGCAATCCACTATCTCACTTTTATTTATGGGTGCTCCTGTGGCTAAATACGGCTGGTTTTGCAAGGGTAGAATGCTAAAAGATCCAACATGCTTAATATGGGCAATAGAAGCCCATGATGCATCTGACTTACATGACATTTCTCATCACAATGGAGGCTGAAATCAGACATGGGCGTCAAGAATGTGATGCAAGCAATAGATGTGTGTTTTACAGTGAGTTTCAGGGGAAAAACACATAAGGTGACTTTTTTTTTTTAAGATTTTATTTATTTATTTGACAGAGATCACAAGTAGGCAGAGAGGCAGGCAGAGAGAGAGGAGGAAGCAGGCTCCCTGCTGAGCAGAGAGCCTGATCTCAGGACCCTGAGATCATGACCTGAGCTGAAGGCAGAGGTTTAACCCACTGAGCCACCCAGGCACCCCTAAGGTGACGTTTTTTTCATCAGCACATTTAAATGCTGGTCTGTGCCTGCTCAAAGACTTGCAAGGATTATTATTACAGTACTGACCCTTCCAAAAATTGCAGTTTTTAAAGGTAACTCGGGAATGTAGCAACAAGATGAAGTCACCAGCAAATATTCCTTTATTGGTTATGTATTCAGTATAGCTGAAAGATTTGTCAAATAATGATTTAATAAAAGGAAATTACTGAGACACTGATGAGCTTCATGCAATTTAGGATTACACTATAATAAGAGCAGTGGCTTACCTGTGCTTACCTCTGAAGCACACAGTCATAAGGAAGTTGTTTCTATATTAGGTAAAACAGTAGATAAAACTAAACCATACAGACCAGTTATTCAACATAATTCAAATGAGATAACAAAAATCTGTAGCTTTGTAATTTAAAGAAATGGAGTTTTAAGGAGATAGCTAGCAAAATACCAGATCTATAATTTTGGGGAGAGAATAAAATATACATACTTGGTCATTACCAGACACAATCACACTGACATTTTCATCACGAGGAATAATCAAAGTTCTGGGGTATATCTTCAGACTGGGTCAAGTATCCCTTTGTGCAGTGAAATGTGAAGTGAATCATTTTAAATTAAACGTCAGCAGAAAGAGAATTTCAGAAGGCTAAGAACAAACAGCCAAAGAAATTTCTGTGCTTCCCCAATCATCATAGGTAGGTAGGTCCTTTAGTACACTCTTTTCAACTTTATAATTTTCTTTTATATTTTACTCTGAGACAACATTGGCTATAGCCTGATTAAAACAGAGGGACTGTGATTTTAACATCAAAGAACAATAACCAAATTTAGTTATGAAATATTTTTCTATCCTTCAGAGACAAAAGAATTGATCTCTGTCCTTGAAGATATCATAGTTTAGTTGGGCAGGTGGGCAAATAAATTCTTGCAATCTAATATGCTAAGTGGTATGACAGAGGAACACGTCAAGTTCCTGTGGTAGAAGGAAGGGACACATGATCCCTGCTGGTAGTTCAGGAAGACCTTCCTATAGGAGAAGGTCTTCGCCACAGTTTCAGGAAGACAATCAAGAGTCACCCAGATTAAGTGACCTATGCAGAGAGCAGCAGAAACAAATACACAGACTTATGAAACATCATGATTCTTTCAGAAAGCCAAGAATGGTAGACTTCTTTCTACTGTTTGCCCAGGACAGGCTGCTGTTTACTGATTCTCTGGTTTGATTCTGAAGGCCGTTTTGAACCATACGATGAGAATTTTGGTGGGAGGGATAGTTAAATTTAATTATTAGAATCACTAGACTAAAGCTGATTCTTTTGACTCATCACCTTTTAATAAAAGCACTTACTTTAAAAAAATTCTAAATATTGGTCATCAAATTCAATAAGGTGTTTTTTTTAAAGATTTATTTATTTACTTTAGAGAGTGAGAGAGAGGGCAAGCAGTGGTGAGGGGCAGACAGGGAGGGATAAGGAGAGAGAGAATCTCAAGCAGACTTCCTGCTGAGCGCAGAGCCAGACGTGGGGCTCCATCTCAGAACTCTGAGAGCTGACCTGAGCCAAAACCAAGAGTCAGATGCTCCAGCGACTGAGTCACCCAGGTGCCCCAAATTCAATAATGTATTATCTAAGTCTAGAATTATTTGCTAAAGAGGTTTTTGGCTAAGGGGCATGGTTGTATTCATTCAATATTCTGTTCATATTTTCAAGAAGTGTATATATACTATTTTATAGTATTCTTATTACTGTTTCCTTATAAAATCAGCATGCAAACTTTTCTGCATCAGAGAGGGCTTATTATGAACACAGATGTACTTAAAGTTCAGAATGCCTACAACTTCTATGTTCCTCAGATGTATCTATCCCTGTATGTCTAGATATAAAGAGACATATATAGAGAAATACAGATACATATGGTTTTAAATAATGAGAATTATTCTCACAATAATATCGATATATATCATCCTATTACCTAAATATAGGTGTCTACTATAAAGCTGTAAGATGAATCCATGTCTTATATTTAGCAATGGGTCCCAGCATTGTTCAAATAATCCCTTCAGAATAAGCAGACCCTGGGGTGCCTGGGTGGCTCAGTGGGTTAAAACCTCTGCCTTCAGCTCAGGCCATGATTTCAGGGTCCTGGGATCTAGCCCCACATCGGGCTCTCTGCTCAGGAGGGAGCCTGCTTCCTCCTCTCTCTCTCTCTCTCTCTGCCTGCCTCTCTGCCTACTTGTGATCTATATCTGTCAAATAAATAAATAAAATCTTTAACAAAAAAAGAATAAGCAGATCCTTCCATAAATTCTAAGCTTAGAAATTTCAGTAATTTAGTGACAAATTAGTTAGTTAAAGGGAAGAGAAAAATTGTTTTGTTTACCCACTAAGGTAGTGAACTGGAAAAACTAGATTCAGAGAGCAGAGACTGAGTTGTAGATGGTACCCTTTGGTTACATAGGTTCCACTGACAGGTACGTGATTGTGGGTGAGGTCTCAGTTCTTGGACTTTCCTGCTTGGAGAGGGACCCTCTCAAACACATTTTGCTCTCAACAGAGCAAGCACTTACTGACCTCTTCCACATTGCAACTCCTTAGTATTACTTGGCTCTAGGCCCAGCAGCCTAGTGAAATACATTAATTTAACATTCATAGAATCATCTAATGCTGAAACTGGAAGGAACTTTAGAGGTCAGCTAGACTAATTTTTGTATGATGCATGATTCAACTACTTATTGACTGTGTGCCTGTAAGGCAATATGCTGAGAATGTTCTCTCTTGGCACTCCTTCTGGGATCTGAGAAGCAGATTCAAATCTAAGGGTTATTACAGAGTTGTATGAAGAGAAAAACTTGATAGCTGGAATATTGATTCAAGTCCTGGCTCTGACTTGAATTCTGTGTGATTTTGGACAAGGCACTCTGTGCCTCAATTTTCATATCGGTGAAGTGGAAGGATAATAACACCTACATCATAGAGATGTTCTAGAATTTGTTGATATATATGTGTAAAGATTTTAGACCATTTCCTAGAACTCAATAATACCTAATGAGTGTTATTTCATATTTTCTGTGATCTCTGCTCAACGAAATACTTCCTCATTCTCACAGATACCGCTTCCAACAAACCTTCAGTTTTCTTTTATATCATCTCACACCAAAAAAGAGGATACTGAAAGGGTGCAGGACAAGACATCCCAAAATGTGCCACTTTGGCACAAAGATTATTTCAAGTTAAAAGTAATAAAATGCTCTCTGCCTCTCCCATAACTGCCTATATTTATAAAGACAGTCTACGACAAGAAGAGAGCCATTAATAGAGGCCCCCTTTACTAAAGGAATCATCTGCATAATAGAACAATTTTGTTTTTCCATATATCTTCTTTCACTATCTTGCTAAGGACACTTCTCCGCTTTGTATCCTCAGGTCTTGCCCCTTTCCTTGGCTCACGGAAGCTTCATTTTGCCTCAGTGTTTAAAATTTCACATTTGTATGGATTCCCCATACATATACCAATTAAACCTGATTTCTTCCTATTAGCCTGTCTCTTATTGATTTGAATCTAAATCCAGCTAGAAGGACCATACAGCAGAAGAAAATCTTCCTCCTTGACAATATTAATAAATCTTTGCTCTCCTTTTGCTTACTGCTTAGGAAAAATATAAAGCGTATCTTATTAGCTAGTTTTCCTTGCCAATATTGTATTAAATCATAGAACAACTTTGTCTCTTAATCCCAGAGATCAATATCTTTTAGTACAGCATATCTCAGAGGCTTCTTGGTTGTGTTTTCGTGGTCTCAATTTTATAATCACTCCTAATTTTCAGATGTTCTGCAAAATCATACATTTGTGTAAATAGTAAAATTTTTAACCTAAAAATAATGAATCTGGCATTATAAAATTGCATTCCATTTTAAAGAAATTGGAAGCTCCTGAGTTTTATTCCAGATAAAATAGGAAGAGAGCAGGAGCAGGGACTATCTATATTTCTGTTAATTGTACAGCACCTATATGTCCTTGACTCTAAATAAATATTGTTGGGGGCACCTGGGTGGCTCAGTCATTGGGTGTCTGCCTTTGGCATGGGTCATGATCCCAGGGTTCTGAGATCAAGCCCTGCATTGGGCTCCCTGCTCAACGGGAACACTGCGTCTCCCTCTCCCACTCTCCCTGTTTGTGTTCCCTCTTTCGCTATGTCTGTCTCTGTCAAGTAAATAAAATCTTTAAAAAATATATGTATATAAATAAATAATTTTGAATGAGTGACCCAATTAGTTATGACAATAAAAATATAAATTTTGTAATAAACATTAATAGAATCAGTAAATTTGTATTTTACTAAAGGCAGAAAACTGACATAAGCATGATAAATCGATAGCCATCAGAATACAGATATTTCAACAGGCAATGAATTCATAAAAATAACTATATTAAATTTTTAGTGGAAAAAGTTATACTTAATACCCCCTACAAATTTGTTTGCTAACCAACATACATATTTTAATTTCCAATTAGTTTACTTTTGCTTACTGAGCAGCTATATGATATATATTTTCTAAGATATACATTTTTAACAATGAATATATGAATGTAAAATCTATCTTCAGCTAACAGCAAATGGAATATTTTATTGAATATTCTCACATTATAATGATAGATTCTAGTATAAATACCTATTTGAGGCTGATCTAGGTGACAGATTCACTTTGTCTATCCTACAAAAGATGAGTAAATTCTTTCAACTTTTTGAACATCAAAATTTTCTCCTAAATGTCTTAAATAAAAAATGGCCAGGCTGGAAGTTTTTACTCTGAGTTCCTTTTAGAGACACATGTTTCTTTTTTTTTTTTTTTTTTTGTATAAATGATTAACTGATAGAGTGATTTCTTTATCCATGCTTCTTTTAACACTTTGTCCTTTTATACTTCATACTTTCATCATATATACTTTGGATACACTAAAGTATACTTTAGGATTGCATCCTAATATTAGAAACTATAAGTCAGGATTAGATACTTTTGTTTATAAATATGTATCTGTGTGTGTGTGTACTGTGTTTATACATATGTAACTTGCATTTTCACTGTCACATATTTATACATTCACTATCCTATTTGATTATGATAGATACTTTATTGTGAAAGACACACACATACGTCTTTAGTATGCAAAATATATCCATGCAAACAAATGCAGATGTAATTCCTTTCCTATGACTGAAGAACCCAAGAACATTTATAAAAATGCCAACTCAATTTCTTTTATTATTATTATTATTAGTAGTAGTAGTAGTAGTAGTAATAGAGTAAGTAAGCTCTAGGCCCAATGTGGGCTTGAACTCATGACCCCAAGATCAAGAGGTTCAGGCTCTACCAACTGACCCAGCCAGGCACCCCAACTCAATTTCTTCTAAATAAAACAGACTTAAGTTGTTATTGCTTTCTCTTACTCTCCTATTTCCTAAATGCATTTTACTCCCCTGGCTCAATTTGCCCTCATCACCACTTTTAGGTTTTCATATTCTTATTCTGTGCTCTTATACTTTAGTTATGTTTCATATTTCTTTGAGCTCTAATTTGAATACTCAAACTCTCATTACTGGGAGGTATGGGAAAAATATCATATTTGCATATTCTTTAGTTTCTACTGTGAGCTTTGCAAGAACAGTGTGTTGGCCAGCATTCTGTGTCCAGCCTTGTGTCTCTCAGAGAAACTCACTAACTTCAGTAAACATTGTGCAGCAATTCCGTTTGGAACCTATAATCCTGCCCAATCTTCCAATTTCTAGAGACCAGTAAGGTTAACATTCTGAAGTAAAACTCTCCTGAAAATTTTTTTTCATACCTAAAATAATTTTATAATGATTTTATACTCTATAAGATGTATAAGCAAGGGCTGGGAGAAGTACCCTTGGGTGATCAGTTTAACTATCTTCCACTCATGCAGGAAGAACTGTATTCTTGGCTACTATGCTTTCACTACCACTCTGACCTTGAGCCTGACTGAAGTTTAGGTACAAAAAGCCAGCATGGCCAGGGCCTTAGTTGCTGCCATATGCAGAATACAAATAGTAAGTGTTAGATTATCAAAGAGTGAGTAAATAATAGGACACTTGTATGTACTAAATCATGCAAAAAAAAGTATTTATATTTCTCTTTGGTATTTAAATTTCTCAAAAAGTAAACGTACAATTACCAGTTTAAAGTAAAAGCTACCCATCCTGAAAGAAAATCCAATTCTTCTTACATAGAGACTGATGTGGAGAACAAAGGCAAAAAAAAGAAATAACATTTCCTTACAACTTATAGCCCACTGATGAGTCCTTCAGACAGGCAAAGTGATTTTCCTGTAGGAACTCCACTGCTTCTATGTTGATACTTAGCTAAGGGAAAAAGGCAACCTTAGTTTAACATTATACCAATCTCCAGGATCCTGTAAGTCTCCTTTAACATATAAAAATTCCTTTGGAAGCTTTCTTTGTCTCTATCCCCCAAGATATATGTTTGCAATCATCTTCCAAACATATGACCCTCTGACCCTCTGATATATATCTGAAGGGTCTCATGACTAAGGACTAAGGTTTTACTGGACAGCAGTCAATGACTTTTTCCTAACAACAGCTAGAGCCTCAAGGTCCTGGAAACCTTGCTTTCAAACCCCTTAGAGACTTATACTATCCCTTATACTTATATATATACTTATACTATATATCAATACTACATAAATAAAGTATATATACCTAACTCCCTCCCAATTTTAAAGTATATAATCAACCAAACCTGATGACCCCAGTACATAGCTTTCTGCCAACTGGTCCTGTCTCTGTGCACCAGAGATATCTCAAGAATTCTTTATTGATCGTTTGCATATCTATGTATATGTGTGTGTGTGTGTATGTGTGTAGTTTTCCCCATCAAGATCTTTTTGGGAAGGTCTTGTTTTTAATGTAACAAGAGTACATATACAAAATGCCATGTAGAATTTTTAAATATACTGCCCTTGTTTCAAAACCAATTACTGGTTTTATTAAAGTAATTTCAGCTAATTATACTGCAACTATGACAATCATTTAAAAAGTCATTATAGCTCAAATATTAGCCATCATTAATTACTTTACACATACTAGCTGTCAAATTTTATTTAATTTACATGTATATTTGACTCACTAATATCTTTGACATATTAAAATTGATTTTTTATATAATATAGAGAAGACAACCAGTAAAACAAAGCTTTAAGAGCCTTTTAGCTCTTGGGAAATGGGAAGCTGACAGCCTTCCCACTGAGATCAGGAACATGACAAGGATGCCTACTTTTGCTACTGTTGTTCAACATAGTATCTAGCAACAGCAATCAGACAACAACAAGAAATAAAAGGTACTCAAGTTGGCAAAGAAGAATCAAAGAGAATTCAAATTCTCTTACACCATTCATGAAGATAAACTAGAAATGGATGAAAGACCTCAACATGAGGCAGGAATCTATCAAAATCTTAGAGGAGAACATAGACAATAACCTCTTTGACATAAGATACAGCAACTTCTTTCAAGACATGTCTCCAAAGGCAAAGGAAACAAAAGCAAAAATGAACTTTTGGGACTTCATCAAGATCAAAAAGTTTCTGCACAGCAAAGGAAACAGTCCACAAAACAAAGAGGCAACCAAAGGAATGGGAGAAGATATTCCCAAATGACACTACAGACAAAGGGCTGATATCCAAGATCTATAAAGAACTCCTCAAACTCACACATAAAAAACAGATAATCATGTCAAAAAATGGGCAGAAGACATGAAAAGACACTTCTCCAGAGAAGACATACAAATGGCTAACAGACACATGAAAAAATGTTCATCATTATTAGCTATCAGGGAGATTCAATTCAAAACCATATTGAGATACCACCTTACACCAGTTAGAATGGCCAAAATTATCAGAACAGTAAACAACAAGTGTTAGAGAGGATGTGGAGAAAGGGAAACCCTCTTACACTATTGGTGGGAATGCAAGTTCGCGTAGCCACTTTGGAAAACAGTGTGTAGATTCCTTAAGAAATTTAACATAGAGCTACCCTATGACCCTGCAACTGCACTACTGGGTATTAACCCCAAAAATACAGATGTAGTGAAAAGAAGGGCCATCTGTACCCCAATGTTCATACCAGCAATGGCCACAATTGCTAAACTGTGGAAAGAGCCAAGATGCTTTTCAATAGATGAATGGATACAGAAATATGGTCCATATATACAATGGAGTATTATGCCTCCATCAGAAAGGATGAATGCCCAACTTTTGTATCAACATGGATGGAACTAGAGGAGATTATGCTAAGTGAAATAAGTCAAGCAGAGAAAGTCAATTATCATATGGTTTCACTTACTTGTGGAGCATAAGAATAACATGGAGGATATTAGGAGAAGGAAAGAAGTGAATTGGGATAAATCGGAGGGGGATGATGAAGCAAGAGAAACTCTGAGAGACAAACTGAGGGTTTTGGAAGGGAGGGGGTGGGGTGTTGGGTTAGCCTGGTGGAGGGTATTAAGGAGGGCATGTATTGCATGGAGCATTGGGTGTGGTGCATAAACAATGAATCTTGGAACACTGAAAAAATAAAAGAATTTTTTAAAAAGAGCATTTTATATTTTCAAGAAATGCTTACACAATATCCTGGTAGTAAATAATTAAGAGGAAGAAAGATTTTTACTTTACACCTTTAATTTTCCATTGTAAATAACTTTGAATAGAGTACCCAGTGAAGATGGTGGAGGAGTAGCAGACTGAGATGACATCAGGTAGCAGATCAGCTAGATCATTTATCAAACCATTCAGAGCACCTACAAATCCAACAGGAGATCAAAGAGAAGAAGAGCAGAAATTCTAGAAACAGAATATTGACCACTTTCTGAAAGGTAGGACCTGCGGAGAAGTAAATCCAAAGCGATGGGAAGATAGACCGTGGGGGGAGTGGCTGGCTCCCTGCAAGTGGGGGAGCAACAGAGCAAAAAATCAGAACTTTTAAAAGTCTGCTCCACTGAGGGACATCGCTCCAGAGGCTAAGCTGGAGTAAAGCCCACGCAGGGACAACGTAGTCTCAGGTCCCGCGAGGTCATAGAAGATTAGGGGGTGTCTGAGTGTCACAGAGCTCACAGGTATCAGAGTGGGGAAGCCAGCTACAGGGACAGAGCAGAGGAGTGAGCTCTCAATGCAGGGTTACCTGTGATGAGTGGCACAGTCAGACCACTGCTCTTTAAGCAGGGATCCCACAAGATCCAGGGAGATCCCCCTGGAAGAACACAGGGATCTGCTGGGTTTGGAGACTCCAGGCTGGCTGTATGCCAGAGACAGAGACACTTGGCCACAGGCTGGGTGAGTTCAGAGCATGGCTGGAGACCAGGGAGAGGGGAGTGATTGAGCCCTTTTCTCCGAGGGCTCACTGAGGAGTGGGTCCCCAAGCTCTCAGCTCCTCCAGACCAGAGATTGGGAGGCCGCCATTTTCATTCCTGTCCGCGAGAATTCTACAGAAAGCATTCAGGGAAGAAAAGGTCCCTAAAGCGAACCCGAGCAGATTACTTAGCCGGGCCCCTGGTAAGGGCAGTGCAATTCTGCTTTGGGCAAAGACACTTGAGAATCACTACAACAGGCCCCTCCCCCAGAAGACCAGCAAGAAGTCTAGCCAAGACCAAGTTCACTTATCAAGGAGAACAGCAGAATTCCAGAGGAGGGGAAAGCAAAGCATGGAATTCATGGCTTTCTCCCCATGATTCTTTAGTCTTGAAAAGTTAATTAATTTTCTTAATTTTATTTTTTTCTTATGCTAATTTTTTAACTTTTACTCTTTCCTCTTTTAACATTTTTAAACTAGTTTATCTTAACAAATCTTTCATTAAAAAGGATTTTTGAACCTTCATTATTATAGGCATATTTTATCCTTCATTGTATCTAACTTTATTTTTTGTATACACATAGGGTTTTTCTTCTAAAAAATTTGGGATACAATTTCTTCTCATAGATCAAAATATACCCTAAATCTAGAAGAGGGCTTTTTTCTAGTCTCCAGCCTGAGCAAATTCTCTCCACTTTCCTTTTCTTTATTCTCCAAACCAACTTATCTTATCAACCCCTTTTTTAGAATTTTTTTTAAATTTTCATCTTTCATCTTTGTAAGCATATCCCATCCCTTCATCGTGTTTATACTTATTTTGTGTATGTATATACTATATACAAAATATGTGCATGTGTGTGTGTGTGTGTGTGTGTATAAGTTTTTCATTCTTTAAAATTTTGGGAAGTAGTTTCTTCTAATGGACCAAAATACTCCCAAAATTAAATGGGTGAGCCTGTTCTAGTCACCAGTCTAATATATATATTTTCTTTTTTAATTTTTCTTTTTAAAAATTTTTTTTACTGAACGTCTGAATCAAAAGACACACCATATCAGAATGGATAAAAAAACAAAATCCATCAATATGAGATCTATAAGAAACTTATTTTAGACCCAGAGACACCTCCAGATTTAAAGCGAGGGAGTGGAAAACAATTTACCAGGCTAATGGACATCAGAAGAAAGCTGGGGTGGCAATCCTTATATCAGATCAATTAGATTTTAAGCTAAAGACTATAATAAGAGATGAGGAAGGTCACTATATTATACTCAAAGGGTCTGTCCAACAAGAAGATCTAACAATTTTAAATATCTATGCCCCTAACATGGGAGCAGGCAACAATATAAACCAATTAATAACAAAATCAAAGAAACACATAGACAATAATACAATAATAGTAGGGGACTTCAGCACCCCCCCTTCACTGAAATGGACAGATCTACCAAGCAAAAGATCAACAAGGAAATAAAAGCTTAAATGACACACTGGACCAGATGGACATCACAGATATATTCAGGACATTCCATCCCAAAGCAACAGAATACACATTCTTCTCTAGTGCACATGGAACATTCTCCAGAATAGACCACATCCTGGGTCACAAATCAGGTCTCAACCAGTATCAAAAGACTGGAATCATTCCCTGCATATTTTCAGACCACAATGCTCTGAAGCTAGAACTCAATCACAAGAGGAAATTTAGAAAGAACCCAAATACATGGAGGCTAAAGAGCATCCTTTTAAAGAATGAATGGGTCAACCAGGAAATTAAAGAAGAGTTCAAAAAATTCATGGAAACAAATGATAATGAAAATGCAACCATTCAAAATCTGTGGGACACAGCCAAGGGAGACCTGAGAGGAAAATATACAGTAATACAAGCCTTTCCCAAGAAATAAGAAAGGTCTCAAATACACAACCTAACCCTACACCTAAAGGAGCTGGAGAAAGAACAACAAAGAAAGCCTAAACCCAGCAGGAGTAGAGAAATCATGAAGATCAGAGCAGAAACCAATGAAATAGAAACCAAAAAAACAATGGAACAAATCAACAAAATTAGGAGTCGGTTCTTTGAAAGAATTATTAAGATTGATAAACCCCTGGCCAGACTTATCAAAAAGAAAAGAAAAGGACCCAAATAAATAAAATCATGAATGGAAGAGGAGAGATCACAACCAACACCAAAGAAATGCAAACAATTTAAAAAACATATTATGAGCAACTATATGCCAGCAAATTTGACAATCTGGAAGAAATGGATGCATTCCTAGAGACGTATAAACTACCACAACTGAACCAGGAAGAAATAGAAAACCTGAACAGACCTATAACCAGTAAGGAGATTGAAACAGTCATAAAAAATCTCTCAACAAACAAGAGCCCAGGGCCAGATGGCTTCCCAGGGGAATTCTACCAAACATTTAAAGAAGAATTAATTCCTATTCTCCTGAAACTGTTCCAAAAAATAGAAATGGAAGGAAAACTTCCAAAACTTCCTCATTTTATGAGGCCCGCATTACCTTGATCCCGAAACCAGGCAAAAACCACAAAAAAGGAGAATTACAGACCAATATCCTTAATGAACACAGATGTGAAAATTCTCACCAAAATACTAGCCAATAGGATCCAATAGTACATTAAAAGGATTATTCACCATGACCAAGTAGGAATTATTCCTGGGCTGCAAGGCTGGTTCAACATCTATAAATCAATCAATGTGATACAATACATTAATAAAAGAAAAACAAGAACCATATGATACTCTTAATAGATGCTGGAAAAGCATTTGACAAAGTACAGCATCCTTTCCTGATCAAAACTCTTCAAACTGTAAGGACAGAGGGTACATACCTCAGCATCATCAAAGCCATCTATGAAAAACCCACAGTGAATATCATTCTCAATGGAGAAAAACTGAGAGCTTTTCCACTAAGGTCCGGAACATGGCAGGGATGTCCATTATCACTACTGCTATTCAATATAGTACTAGAAGTCTTGGCCTCAGCTATCAGACAACAAAAAGAAATTAAAACCATCCAATGGCAAGAAAGAATTAAAACTATCACTCTTTGCAGATGATATGATGCTTTCTGTGGAAAACCCAAAAGACTCCACTCCAAATCTGCTAGAACTCATACAGGAATTCAGTAAAGTGTCAGGATATAAAATCAATGCACAGAATTCAGTTGCATTTCTATACACCAACAGCAAGACAGAAGAAAGAGAAATTAAGGAGTCAATCCCATTTACAATTGCACCCAAAACCATCAGATACCTAGGAATAAACCTAAGCAAAGAGGCAAAGAATCTGTACTCAGAAAACTATAAAGTACTCATGAAAGAAATTGAAGATGACACAAAGAAATGGAAAAATGCTCCATGCTCATGGATTGGAAGAACAAATATTGTGAAAATGTCTATGCTACCTAAAGCAATCTACACATTTAATGCAATCCCTATCAAAATCCCATCCATTTTTTTCAAAGAAATGGAACAAATAATCCTAAAATTTATGTGGAACCAGAAAAGACATCGAATAGCCGGAGGAATATTGCAAAAGAAAGCCAAAGTTGGTGGCATCACAATTCGAGACTTCAAGCTCTATTACAAAGCTGTCATCATCAAGACAGTATGGTACTGACACAAAAACAGACATCTAGATCAATGGAACAGAATAGAGAGCCAAGAAATAGACCCTCAACTCTGTGGTCAACTAATCTTCAACAAAGCAGGAAAGAATGTCCAATGGAAAAAAGACAGTCTCTTCAACAAATGGTGTTGGGAAAATTGGACAGCCACATGCAGAAAAATGAAATTGGACCATTTCCTTACACCACACACGAAAATAGACTCCAAATGGATGAAGGACCTCAATGTGAGAAAGGAATCCATCCAAATCCTTGAGGAGAATACAGGCAGCAACCTCTTCGACCTCAGCCGCAGCAACGTCTTCCTAGGAACATCTCCAAAGGCAAGGGAAGCAAGGGCAAAAATGAACTATTGGGACTTCATCAGGATCAAAAGCTTCTGCACAGCAAAGGAAACAGTTAACAAAACCAAAAGACAACTGACAGAATGGGAGAAGATATTTGCAAACAACATATCAGATAAAGGGCTAGTATCCAAAATCTATAAAGAACTTATCAAACTCAACACCCAAAGAACAAAGAATACAATCAAGAAATGGGCAGAGGACATGAAAGACATTTCTACAAAGAAGACATCCAGATGGCCAAAAGACACATGAAAAAGTGCTCCACATCACTCGGCATCAGGGCAATACAAATCAAAACCACAATGAGATACCACCTCACACCAGTCAAAATGGATAAAATTAACAAGTCAGGAAATGACAGATGTTGGTGAGGATGCGGAGAAAGGGGAACCCTCCTACACTGTTGGTGGGAATGCGAGCTGGTGCAGCCACTCTGGAAAACAGCATGGAGGTTCCTCAAATAGTTGAAAATAGAGCTACCCTACAACCCAGCAATTGCACTACTGATATTTACCCTAAAGATACAAATGTAGTGATCTGAAGGGACACGTGCACCCGAATGTTTATAGCAGCAATGTCCACAATAGCCAAACTATGGAAAGAACCTAGATGAACCATCAACAGATGAATGGATAAAGAAGATGTGGTGTATAAATATGATGGAATACTATGCAGCCATCAAAAGAAATGAAATCTTGCCATCTGCGACTACATGGATGGAACTAGAGGGTATTATGCTGAGCGAAATAAGTCAATCAGAAAAAGACAATTATCATATGATCTCCCTGATTTGAGGAATCTGAGAGACATAGTGAGGAGTTTGGGGGGGTAGGAAAAGGATAAATGAAATAAGTTGGGATCAGGATGGAGACAAACCATAAGAGAACTCTTAATCTCACAAAACAAACTGAGGGTTGCCAGGGTGAGAGGGGTAGGGAGAGGGTGGTTGGGTTATGGACATTGGGGAAGGTATGTGCTATGGTGAGTGCTGTGAAGTGTGTAAACTTGGTGATTCACAGACCTGTACCCCTGGGGCTAATAATACATTATATGTTAATAAAAAAAATAAAAAATTAAATAAAAAATAACTTTGAATATGAAATTTACAGCTTAAATATAATGGATGTATCCTGAATACATGCTAAAATAAATATGCATTTTGTACTTTGGTGTCCCTGATGTGACATATTTGTGCTTTTTCAGATTCTGTACTGTTGCGTACTATTTATATCCTAGTGTATGACAGATATTTCAAGAACTCTTTGAAATAACTCTAAAAATAACATTAATAACAGTATACATAAGAGAAGTATATTTAAATAACTTTTGGAATGAAGAAAATTCCTAATTTTACTAGCACCGTTTCACTTGAATTTTCCCACAAAGACAATTGTGTCTGCTATATAATATTTTCTAACTTTGAAGGAGTTAAGTTTATTAAATGTTTAAATTGATATAATGAGGAAGTAATACACTCTTACCAAAAAAGAATATAAAATGTGTCTTTATATCTCATTAAAAAGTCAAATATTAAAATTCTTTACTGTAGATAAATTTCTTTACTAATAATTAAAAAAAATTTGATCTTGCAAAATGTAATGAGACAGTGATAAGCTCTTGCCCCATTCACCCATACTGAGATCTGTTTCATTCAAGAAGTCTCATGACTCATAGAGCCAGGAGCCCACATAGCTCAATTCGTGGAATATGTAGCTTCACTGAGTTCTTGAAAAGGATCTTCTCTGGAAAAAGACATCAAGAATCTTAGTTAATAGTATTTATTTCAGGAGAATAAATGTGTTTTAATTAAAGAGTAAGTTCTGTCAAAAACTTGACTTGTCTTGACCTCATCATGCTATGTGGGTTAAGTATTAATTTCATTTTATAGAAGGAATAAACCTTGAATCTAACAGATATGAAATGACTTTGGTCAAAATCACATGGCTACTTTGAAGCAGAGAATGAATTTCAATCTGGTTCAAAAGCTTGTGCTCTTTCTGAAAAGCTATGCTACTTTTTCAAAAATGAGCTTACTTTTATTTAGCCTAATGACAAGATATCACATATATTTTATGGGATGACCACGTTTTTGATGTTTGACCAGTGACTTGTTAATCTTCAGCTTCTCTTTCCCCTTTTTCCACTGAAGCCACTGGAAAGTTTAAACTTCAGAAATCTCCAGCCTGTGTGTGGGAATATTTCCCTAATTACACCTTCTAACAACCACAATTGGCCTACTCCCTCTGTTCTGCCCATGCAGCCTCTTACTTATTTACAAGACCTGATCTCCCTAGGAGTCCTTGTGTGAGCAGTGAACTTCCTTTCAGATTCTTTTGGTGTGTGGCCTATCATCATCACCTTTAATATCTGAACCAAATATGGGGTGGGAGTCTGTCCTGCAAAACAACCAGATGTTTGTATCCCTACAAAGGAGTTTCCAGGTCAGTTTTCAGCTAAACTAATAATATTACTCAGAAATTTCAAAAAAATATATCCAAAATATGACTTTTTGTTACAAGTATAAGAGATATATCAATATTCCCCACAAATAAAAGTTTATATACTAAAAATTTTATCTTTGACTAATTTTCCTATTTCATAATTTCACTGAAGATTATTGTGAACAGGATGATACATAGGAACTAAGTACTATTCATTTTTAAATACTTTTTGTGTCTAGCATGTAGTAAGCCACTAATAAATGCTTTTGAATGAACAAATAAACAATACTGTTAATGAAAATAATATACATTATAGAGGTCTAAGAAAGAATAACAATATCAGATTGACTATATTCATACTATTTTAGGTTTTCATGATATAAAAAATTTCATTTTCTGAAAATGATAGAATAAATTATGTATATATAAGAGTCTAAAAATCTGCATCCATGTGGAATTATCATCTAAAATGAGGGGAAAATTCAACAAAGATTGTCAGTGTTTGGGCCAATAGGATTTTGATCAGAATTTTGATAATTTAATATCAACATGGAGATATAAGTCTGTTATTAATAGGCTAAATCAGATTATGGACCCATTGGTTAAGATAATTAGATGTCTTAATAGTCTCACTATTAATGAATTCTGATCCTCTTAAGAAACTGACAGAGGTTAACAAGATTTCCATTATATTCTAACTCTAAAGCACACAAACAAATAAATGCACAAACTTGAAGAATTTATAATTTTCCATCAGTTTTCCCTAGTTCCTCACTTGATGAAAGTAAAAGAAAATAATCTGTTCTAATGTAGCTTGTTTATGGATTTTTTTAGTTTCATGCCTTTGTACAGAGTTCTTATCTTCAGGGAATAATGTTTTTTTAACCTTCTCTGCTATAAACGGTACAGATGTTAATCAGCATAATCCCCCTGTTAAATCATTCTGCAGCAAGATTAAATTTGTACAATATGCTTCCAAATTAAGACACTAACTTTTAATGAGATAACTAAAATGGCTTAAAAATCATAGTTTTTCTGGTTATTTCCATAGCTCTTGTTCAAGATACAGGTTGTCTGCAAGAAAAATGGAGAGGATCCCCCTTCCAATGTACTTAATATCATCCTTACAGTGGTAGAGTTCTCATGCAATACAGGACATTAGAAATATTTGGAGACCAAAAATAAAAAATGACTTCCTAACATATTTATGTGATTCCAAAAACAGTATAGAAGAGACTTTCTGGTTTGAAAGCGAATTGCTAATATGGAAGGAGTAAAATTAACCAAAGGCCAATAGCTCAAATCATCATATCTATTTGAATGCTGCAATATGAAAACATGTCAAGATAAATTGAACTTTAAGTAAATAAAAAGGGTAAATAGAATTACGGAAAAAAAGGAGAAAAAGAGTTATTTTTTAAAGGTTTACCAGTTATTGTTCCCTGGCATTTGGAATACTACTCCTAGCATATTTGATAGTCTGCTGCTCAAATCAAGATTCTAGAGAATCTTTATTACTGGAAACTTGTATCAGCATTTAGGCTCTGGAAGTGCAAATATAACATCTTTTTAGCTGAGAGACATGAACCCAAGGGTCAGTTCCTCAGAATTGTAATGCAGTGTTTGTGTTAACACTATCTGATTAGGTCTCTCCCGATAAGGTTAAAGAAAAGTCTTAAATCAGAGTCATTTCCAATTCTTAGTTAAAGGTCACATGTGGGATCTGTACTTTATCCTTGAGAAAAGCTTCTTGTAGATGTTAGTAATAAATTTGGCTACAGTACCTTAAAGCTTTGTAATAATACACTAAAAACAATGTTGTTTGTAGATGATGAGCAGCATTGGATAAAACATTAATACCTCAATTTATTTATATTCTTCTGAAAGAAACCATGAGGTTTCCAGATTAAGATCAGACTCATTAATTGCAGTATTAACCATTTCAGTGTTCCATACCCTATTCTCATAAAGATGAAATGAGAGGCAGATGGTTTTTCATGCATATACCAAAAATGGCTTGCTTATATAGGAGAGGAATCTGAAATTATGAACCTATTAGTTTATATAAGAACTGATACGCAGCTGTATTCCCACCCCCTCGAGAGAGAGAAACTTTATCTCTGTAATGAAACCAAATCTTGTCTGAGACAAGAAGGAGGTCCCTAGCTTAGAACCATTATGAATGTGAATGTAGAAGAATGGCTCAGGGATTCATCCCCCTGTGAATTATAAACCCGTGTGCCTGCATATAATACATTTAACATGTGGAGAACAAATGTTTCTGGGACAAAAGGAGACGTTCTCTCTAGTTACAGCATGTCAATTTCCATTACTTAGGAAGCCAGAACCCTGCAGAAACACTGAGAAATCCAGGGAGCACTGCATTTCAGTGTCTTGCAAAGCTTTATCAAAAATGTAAAAGTAGAAAATGAGTGTGTTTGGTGTTACATTGGACACCTGGTTTGAAACACAGGGTCTCAAAGTTTTAGGGTTTGTTTTTTTTTTAAGTTTCTGTTGACATAGTAGTCTTTTGACTTTCATAGAGTAAATCTTATAGCCATCCCCCAAACAGACAAATAATAATAAGAATAGATTTGTGTTTATTTGAATTATATAACTGTACCATATCCACTTGCCAATGTTCAAATACCTATGTTGTACTGTTATAGATTTCTGCCAGGATTATGAGGTTGGCAGATGGGACATGTACCAAAGACATATTCTCAGAAATTTTGAGTGAGGTTGCCCAACAGACATTGATTTCAGATTGTAGCCAATTTTTCACTGTTATGGTAAAAACTGAATGGTTTTGACTAATATATTATGTTGGCTGATTTGATCACGCTGGAAGATGATATAATATAATTAGTTTTTTGTTTATTTGTTTGTTTTTATTGTCATGCCCCAGTTTGAGGCCTTGACTGAAGACTGGCCATTTTCTCTTTCTGAGCAGCTAATGAAGTCCATATACCCAGTCACTTACCTTACCTTACTGGGCTCCTATAACTCCTGGCCACTATATACATCAGCTGTAAATGTCCCTTGGATGGGGTACCAGCCCCTGTGCCTCAGAGCCCTCCAAATTATATAACTTAGCCATTCCATGGGAACACATGAAATCTAGCTAATGTCATCCAACTTGCCATACATAAACTGGTTCAGCTTGCTGTTAACTTTTCTCTGTTGGCCCTTCCTGCTATCCTCTTGTTCTGCCTTTCATCTACCTTGAATGTCAATGGGTTCTGTCCTGTCATGAAAAGAATATTTAAATTTTACAAAAATAAAAGGTAGAATCCTCATTTTAGAAATGATATTCAATTAATTTATGAGGATGTAGTCACTGGGGCACATGGGTGGCTCAGTTGGTTAAGCGAGTGACTTGGGCTCAGGTCATGATCCCGGGGTGCTGGGATCAAGCCACATGTCAGGCTCTGTGCTCAGCAGGGAGTCTGCTTCTCCCTCTCCCTCTGTCCTCTCTCACTCTCTCAAATAAATAAACAAACAAATCCCTAAAAAATATAAGGATGTAGCCCTTGATTATACTGGAACAAAAACATAAAGAGAACACTGAGAAATATTTGGCTCTTGATTTATATTAAAAATCAATCAAACCATATAGATATATCATAAATGGATATATCAGCAGCTGTCACTTGTACCTGTTGGCAAGTGTACTGAAATCTAGAAACAAGAATTTATTGGTAAATAGCAACTTGCTAGTCTTGGGGTTATAAAATAAATATTTTTTTCTTTTAACATGAAAAGGCTAATTATGCATATAAATCTATGATAATGGAAGTTCCTATGTTTGGTAAACAAATAATTCTTACAATAATTATGAGTTTATTAAAATTTGAAGGGTACCGGAGAAGCCTAATTCCTTTCATTAAACACTTGTAATCTTTTTATAAGGAGATGGGAAAAAACAAAAACAAAAAACCTTGTGTTATCTGAGCCAGTCTAGAAAAGTCCAAAAATATTTTGTGATAAAGCACATCCTCATAGTTTTACTATTCTGTTTGGGCCTGAATTAGGGAAAGACAAAATCAAGAAAAAGTGCCAAGCAGGATAAGACAAAAACTTATGTTTTCAAAGGAAAGAATGTTACAGTAGTAAGGAACAAAAATTATGAAAAATTTTGACTTTTTAAAAATTAAGGACATTTTATTATCTTAGCAGAGAATAACTTGGTCACATGATAGACAAAACTCAAGGTTTCATTTTACTACTTTTATGTGTTACTAAGTGATGTCTTGCAGTAAACTATTCATTAACTTTGTGTCTGTTTGTTTGTTGTTGTTTTAAGTAGGCTCCACACCCATCATGGAGCCCAGTGCTGGGCTTGAAAGCACAAACCTGAGATCATGATCTGAGCTGAGATTAAGTTGGACACTTAAGTGACTGAGCCACCCAATTATATAATATATTACAATTATATATATAATATATTTAAATATATTCTATATAATTATATAATTATAGATATTATTTAACATATTATATATATTTATAATTATATAATTATATATTTATAATTTTATATAAATAATATTTATGTATATATTTAGACATATACAAATATCTAACCAAAAAAGTAAGCTTTTATTTTTAATTAAAATATAATTAAATTGGACAGTATTTTAAATGAAATAATAATTTATACTAAATTTCCCATCTAAATAAACTACAAAAAGTTCCCTAAGAAATAGTTAAAACATACCTATTATTTTGTGTACATACTTATCTTAGTCTTATTATACTTAATAGAATCTCAAGCATTTATGTTAATTTTCATCTTAACCAAAATAACCTTTTTTCCTATAGATAAATATACAGTGAAAACTCAATCACAAAAATCCACTACTTCTGCATCTTCATGAACAGATATTTCATAAAAGCTTTAAAAATACTACTGTAGTGGTCACCTGGGTGGCTCAGTTGGTTAAGTGACTGCCTTCGTTTTGGGTCATGATCCTAGGGTCCTGGGATCATATCCCACATCAGGCTCCCAGCTCTATGGGGAGTCCGCTTCTCCCTCTGATCTTCTGCTCTGTCTCACTCTCTCTCAAATAAACAAAGAAAATCTTAAAAAAAAATACTAGTGTAGCAAAAAAAGATGATATGTATTTAACATTATGCAAAGGCACTTTCACATTCCCTATGGTAAAAAAACAAATGTAAATTAAAATTATGTTTAATGACCAGAGTTTTGTTTTCATGCTTTAAAATTGCCCAACTAATAAAAGATTATTCATGAACACAATTTAATATTAGTCTAAAGTCTTAAATTTAATTGAAAATTTGGAAATTATAATTAAAGTCAATATAGTAATCCCTTATTGTTTATAGCATTATTAGAGTTTATGAGATTTAACATTTTTAAGAGAGATCTTATTATTACAAATTAATTTCTTTACACACCATTTTATATATTTGAAATCTTAAAACTATTGTGGGTACAATGATAGCTTCTTTGAATCATAAACTAATGTTGGAAATTGTTAAAATTTAAATCAGAAGATGTTTAGCCATAATCTTATGTAAACTAGAATGTTTTATTGACAATTTATATAATAAAAAATGGAATTAGATATACATTTTTAAACCTGTTATTCACCCATTTAGATCCAATATTACCTGCATTTATTTTTAATATAACTTACAAACTTATGTGTCTGTAAGACTGAATTTTAGAGATCCTTCAAATCACCTTTAAATTTTTTCCTCATTTTATATAAACAAAGATCATCTTCTGTTCTTTTATATAATGAGCAAGGCCTTTACTCCATTACTTGCCCTGGTTGCAGGGGTTTTGTTGTTGTTTTGTTTTGTTTGTTTGTTATTTTGTTTTTAAAAAAATGAATGCAACTTGGTAATTTATCTTTTTTTTTAAAGAAGGCCATTGTTGTCTATCTAGACTACATATTTTTAGAGTGAACACATGATTTTTTTCATTAATTTTATTCTCTATTTTTTTAAAGGTTTTACTTATTTATTTTCCAGAGAGAGAAACAAAGCACAAGAGAGAGCACAGGCAGAGGGAGAAGCAGGCTCCCTGCTGAGCAAGGAACCTGATGTGGGACTCGATCCCAGAACCCTGGGAGCACTACTGAGCTGAAGGCAGATACTTAACTGACAGAGCCACCCAGGCTCCCCAATCTCTAAAATTTCCCAAGACAGGGAGAGAATAGGAGGGGAAAAAACAAAAAGAAGTTTGAAGGAGCCAGTTTCAGACAAATGTGAAATTATTATTGTCAAAAAAGCTATTTCTCTTTCCTCTGCATGAAGAAGAAAAAGATTAGATTCAGGAAACCTCTTCTGATGCAAGCACACACACAAGCACACACGTGCACAAGCACACATGTGCACACACAAATATAAAGAAAGTGAGCTCTCTCCTATGTGCTTTTTCTTTTAGACAAATAAGACTATCCCCTCCTTTTCGTGTCAAGGCGTCTCTAAAAGTGAAACATTTTATGTCAAAACTTTCTTAAATTGACCATTACAATCCTAGATTGTCCTTTTTAAAATGATACACAAAATTAAAATATTTTGTGCTATTGGCACCCATATAAAATAGGCAGATCAGAACAGACTTAGTAGCAAAGTTATCAGATGATGGCTGCCCTTTCTTTGCCTTTCATTGGTGAAAAATAAACATTATTAGTAAGAGTCCCCAGAAAGTCAAAACCAATGCTACACTTACCTATCTCATAAAGTCTCTTGGCAATGATAAAATCAAGTAGTGGAATCTCAACAAGGATAATTATAATGATAATGAAAACAATGAAAGAGGGGTGCCTGGGTGGCTCAGTTGGTTAAGGGTCCATTTCTTGATTTTGGCTCAGGTCATCATCTCAGGGTCATGAGATCAAGCCCCTTGTTGGGCTCTGTATTCAAAGGGGAGTTGGCTTGAGATTCTCCCCCTCCCCTTCTCCCTCTGTGCCTTTGCCTCCCTCCCTCCCTTGCTCATACTCTCTCTCTCTCAATCAGGTAAATATTTTTAAAAAACCCAAACAAGAAAAGCGGCTCCAACAACCCTTTAACACAAAAAGGCAGAGTCCTGAGCAGCAGCAGAACTACTGAAGTTAGATATCCAGCTGGGAGCATGCTGAAGAGGGGAGATAGCAAAAAGTTTTCATCCTACTCAATCCTCGATGAAGCATTTTGAGCTAGGCAGTAGGGAGTCTGGTTCTAATGTGAAAGACACTAGTCTTTTTTTTTGTTTTTTAAAGATTTTATTTATTTATTTGACAGACAGAGATCACAAGTAGGCAGAGAGGCAGGGGAAAGAGAGAGAGGGGGGGAAGCAGGCTCCCCGCTGAGCAGAGAGCCCAATGCGGGACTCGATCCCAGGACCCTGAGATCATGACCTGAGCTGAAGGCAGAGGCTTAGCCCACTGAGCCACCCAGGTATCCCTAAAAGACACTAGTCTTAGGGAGGAAGACCCTTCTCTGCCCTTCAAGGTCCTTCTAGCTGGACTTAGAATCAAAGTGACATGAAAAAAATTAACAGGAGAAAATAAAATTTAATAGAATGTATATGGGGAATCCACACAAAGGTGAAATGCCAAAGACAATGAGGCAAAAGAAGCTTAGTGTGTTATAGAGAGGGTTAGGGCCAGGACACAAAGAGGAGGAAGGTCATTAGAAAGAAGGTGGAGGAAATGTTTTCAAAAACAAAGATTGCTCTATTATGCAGAAAAATTTCTTAGCTAAAGTGGAGTCTCTCTCTTCCTGGTACAGGGTCTCCTTCCCCCATGTAAATTTAGGCAGTTGAGGACCAAGGAAAGAGCTTTTCCTGCATCCACTGGGTTTTGATTACTTTTAACTCAAAATAATGTTTATGCCTAAGTGGCCCATTTTGGGGCAGCCTGTCCTTGGTCCCTACATTACCAGACTGTGGAAGGAAAAACAAGGCAGTTAACCCGCCTATATTAAAACAATACAAGTGAGAGCACCTTAAGATATGTGTTGATGAGGGATAAGGGAAGGGGCAAGTAATTAAAAGTTTTATTTTATTGTGGAAAACAGTCAAAGTTTTGTTTCAAGAATTTTTTTGCTATTCAAATCCTGAAGGTGTGGGGAAACAGGTTGTATCCATCATGGGTTGGTCTGTAGGCACAGCAAGAATGAAATCCTGTTACAGCAGCTGTTAAGCAATCTCAGTTAAGCAGAATTGGGCAGGAATAGGTGGGGACTAAGGCCTTTCAACTCACAGTAAAACAAAACAAAAATAACAATTAACAGTTACACTTCTTTAGTCTGGTTTTGATCTATAAAGAGATTCATAGGATTATGTAACAGCATTCGTAATGAAGATAATGCAAATAGTACAGTTAGCCAGTATTTGAAAACTATGAAAATTCTTCAACATGCTTTACATAAATGCAAGTCTTAAAATACTTTTTCCTTCCCTCTACCTCATTAGCACATTTATTGCCACAAATCTATAAACAGGGCTGACCAGTGACCAACTAAACTGCTAATGCAGAATTTCCTTTATTATCTTACACTATATTAAATCTTTAGAGTCTGTTTTGATGAATGAAATGAAAATTCTTATTGTTTCTCTTTAGAATTAGGGCATGCATATATCTGATGTCAGTTATTGGTCATTCCCACTGTTACCTTTTGATGTGGGAAATAAAGGCAGAAGGAAAATTATTAAATTTCCTTACTACTTAAAGCCCATTGATAAGTCCTTGAAAACAGGCAGAGTGACAATCGTCTAGGAACTGCCTGGATGTTGACACTTTGCTAAGGGCAAAAGCCAATCTCAGCCAAACCCCCAAGATCCTGTAAGTCTACTTTAACATATAAAAATTCCTTTGGAAACTTCCTTTATCTCTACCCTACCCTCCCGCCCCGCAGATACATGTTGGCAATCATCCCCTAAGTATATGACCCACCAATACACAACTGAAGGGTCTCACTGAGTAAGGAACAAGCTCCGGTAGGTAGAGAGAGATGGATAGGAGGCTACATGATCAGGCTCAAATCCCAGAAATGCTGAAGCATAAGGAAATCAGAGATAAGGGAACAAACCAGACCACCCTGGCCTGGGCATCAGAGGTGGGGTCTTTTAATGGCAGTCACATTGTGACCACAGTGCCAAGCAGTAGTAGTAAGCCATTAAAGACCTTATCATCAGTCCTTACTCAAATCAAGGCATTGCAAGAATGATAAAGCCACACTCCCTGGTCAGTTCTTGAAATAAAAGACTGTCAGTGGAGGCCCACACTGGCAACCAGTTGGGACCCCTTTCATTCCTGAGAGTTTTTTCTGTATCCTTACTTAATAAAACTCTATCACTTTATTCACTCTCCTTTGTCATCAAGATTCATTCTTCAATTCTGAGAGATAAGAACCTCGCTCTCCCTCTTCACTTTGATAAATAAAATGGTAATGAGTAGTCTTAGAAGTTAGCAACATTTTTGTGAAATGTGAAATCTTGTTTCATTTTCCAAAAAGGATAAAACAAATGGGAAATGTGAGTGCTAACAAATGAAAGATCAGAGAGCATTTCTTCAAGTTTGGCTTATTTTCATCAAGCTTTTAAATTCAATAACAAAATAAAAAAATAAAAAATCTTGCTGAATACCTACATAGAGAAGTGTTGTGTTTGGGATTAAGAGGACTTGAAGAAAATATGAGGAACATGGTTGTTACTGCCATAAAGCTTACCACATAATTAAATTAGGTACATACACATACTTGGACATATACACAAAGAAAATATTAATATTGGATGCAATAAAGTAAAACAAAATTATGACTTCTTATATAATAAGCTTTAAAATAGCACATACCTATAAAAATATCAGAAATAATGTTGATAATCTTTGAAAAATCATGTTGAATTGAAAGAAAAAAGACTGTAATGAAACAAAGGTAGCTCTCAAAGGAAAACTTAGGGATGAAGGAGCAATGGAGAAGAAAAGAAATACCCAGGTGCCCCTCAGCCTGATATATCTTATACAAGTTTAAGAATATAGTTTGAAGCAACAAAACCAGAGTGAAAAGAGATTCTATAAATTCCCAATCACTGGTGAACTGATTATACAGAGGAAGGAAATCCTCTTATAAATAATAAATGTAGGGGCACCTGGGTAGCTCAGTGGGTTAAGCCTCTGCCTTCGGCACAGGTCATGATCTCAGGGTCCTGGGATCGAGCCCCGCATCAGGCTCTCTGCTCAGTGGGGAGCCTGCTTCCACACCCCTCCCCCCGCCACCTGCTTCTCTGCCTACTTGTGATCTCTCACTCTCTGTCAAATACATAAATAAAATCTTAAATACATAAATAAATAAATAAATGTAAATAAAATACTCTTAAGCCTGGAGAAAAATAATGACTCAAAATGCAATCATAAAAATAATATAACTCCATATTATCCACAAAGATAAATTTCAATAAGAAAAGGTAAATTCCAATAATCCCTCAGAAGTATTGAAAGAGGAAGTAAGGAAACTGCATGAGTAGAAACCAGAAAAAGCTTACTAGTCATAATAATGGTAAGGGAGATAAATAAGACTATCAGGAAAAAAGATGTTAATTCAAAGCCAAAATCATTAATGGGGTGTGAGGGTGTGATTATTTATTTTGATGAATAAAGTTAGATTAAAAGAAACAATGTAATTGCCTTAGTCTGTTTGGGCTGCTATAACAAAAATATCATGTTCTAAGTGGTTTAAAAAACAAAGATTCGTTTTTCAGTTCTGGAGGCTGGGAAGCCAGAGATCAAAGGGACTGCAGATTTGATGTATGTTAAAGGCTCACTTCCTAGACAATTGCGTTTTTCCTTTAACCTCATGTGGTAGAAAGGAGACACTGACTCTCTGAGATCGTTTTTATAAGAATGCTAATCCCAATCATGAGGTCTCTGCCCTCCTGACCTAAGCATGTTCAGAAGAATCCACCTTTAAAACCATCACCTTGGGTGGTATGATTTCAATATATGAATTTTAGGGACACAAACGTTCAATAACTAGCAACAATAATGCATTATTTTTCTGATTTTTCCCCAACACTAACAAAGTACATAATAAAGTAGGCTTAAGGAATATAAGTAATCCAATGAGTGAGATTATTTGTATATGCAGTATTTTAAAACAAACATATTTAACAAACTCTGAGTAACATAAACTTGCTATCTGCCTACTAATATTATCCATTGGAAATATACAGTGTTTAGTCATATGTTGAATAAAGAGAAAATTATTAAATTCCCAAAAATAGAAATTATAGAAAATTTCTCTGATCATACCACATTTAAATCTATAAAGAAATTGTGAATATAGAAATAAAAAATATCTAGGCATGTGGGAAATCATTCAGTGGTTTCCTAAGCAATTCTTGAAGGAAAGATGCAACGGAAATGCATCTTTCAATGTATAATTATTACTGCACATTTAAAACTATGAGATGTGGGGCACCACATTCAGTTAAGCGCCCGACTCTTGATTTTGGCTCAGGTCATGACCTTAGGGTTCTGAGTTTGAGCCCCACGTTGATAAGATTTTCTCTCTCCCTCTGCCCCTCCTCCCTCTCTTAAATAAATAAATAAACAAATAAATAAAACTATGAGATGTAATAATGATTATACTGAGAGGAAATTCATCACCTTAAAACTCTTTGTTACAAAAGAGTGAAAATAATGAAGGACACATTCAATTTGATAACATTAACAATAAGAAATACCAAAATACATAAGGATTAAAATTCATAAATATAAAAGCAGAAATTTTGAAAAGGAAGAGAGAAGTGTAACAGAACTCTAATAAGTCTCAAAAGTGGTATTTGGAAAAGTATAAAGTAATAGCTGCTACAAAGAAAAGAGAAACATGAAGAAGAGACTTTCAAAGTAAAAATTGCCCTGGCCGGAGTTAAACAGGACAGGGTGACTTTACCCAAGGCTACTGCAAGAGGGAAGAAAACTGGATTCTAAACTTAAGTATGCTTTAACAAAGGGTTTTTTAAGATACAAAGTAGGAGAGATTTTAGGCCATCTATGTCTACTAATTGGACTTACCCAAAGGAAAAGTAAACTTTCTCCTATCTTCATGACAGGAGATAGTTTTAGAAGTTGGAGTTAGGTTCCAATTCTCCCAGAGAGATAGGACATAGGGGCGCTACTATCCTTGATGGTTATATTTCACAGGGATGCTCCAGTTCCTTAAAATGACATTCCTGGGCTATGAAGATGACAAGAGAAAGAATAAGAATTTGCAATTATAAGTTTTCTAAAGTAAATGCTTTAAGAAAAGGGAGATCAAAGGAGTAGAGTCAGGAAGAATCCTACGTAAAGTTTAAGCCAAGCTAAGAGGAATATTAAGGCCATATTGGCCAATACTCCAGGACTACATAGTCCTTATTTTCAAACTTTAATATAGCATGTGATAATAATGTTATCATGTGATAATGAAATTGGTTTATAGTGTAAGAATAAAAAGAACACTTCAAACTTTCTTTAAAGATTTCATTTATTTATTTGAGAGAGCAGCAGAGAGAGTACAAGTGGGCATAGGGGCAGAGGGAAGACTCCCCACTGAGTGTGGAGCCTGATGCAGGACTCAATCCCAGGACCCCGAGATTGTAAACTGAACCTAAATCAGGCACTTAATCAACTGAGTGAACCAGGCACCCCTCACTTTCAACTTTTTAAATGCAGTACAATCCTTGTACCTAAACAAGAAAAAGTAAGTATTGAGGGGAAACAGAATATGCCACCTCAGAATTTGCCACTTTGGCTTGTGGATTATTTCCAGCTAACAATTATGGGGGCCCAACAGATGTAGGAAGAACTTATTACCTCCCCCTTCACTGCCTAAAAGAATTTAGAGAGGGAATCTGTACCAGAAAGAGAGTTATGACCAGAGATAACTTTTTATATCAGGAAAACTTCTATATATGGCATAGCAAATATTTGTTTACCAAACATCTGCTATTCTCATCTTCCTGTGAATTGTCTTTTCCACTTTGAAGCCCCAGATCCTTACCCCCTTCTCTTTAGCTCAGGATGATATATAAGACTCAATTACAACTTTTATGGGGCTCCTGTACATACAAAATTGATATGTCTCCTGTCAATCTGGCCTATGGCAGTTTAATTATTAAACCAGCCAATGAACCTAGAAGAAAAGAAAGGAAACATTTTCTACTCCTATAGTACCAAACTATAAACTACCAGGCAATTTTATTACATACATATATTACACACACACACACACACACACAGGTGAATGCACACCTATACCCCAAAACTAAACTTAATAGATTAATTCCAGCTGATATTAAAAGAATAACCTATACAAAGAGTGGGGTTTTGTGTCAGATAGGGTTCCAGCAGAAAAAAGATGATACATTTAAAGGGGTTCATTGAGGAGAGTTTAATGAAGGGACTATTTACAAAAGTTTGAATAGAGTTAAAAGACCAACATGGATAGTCAAACTCCTAGGGATGAACAATAGTGGCAAAAAGTGATATGTGGTATCACTTAGATTCAATGAGATGCATTATTTTAATCCTGAAGGGATAAGAGATGGAATTGAGTTAATGGAGTCTGGTAAAAAATGGGCCATTAGATAAACACTGGGGCCAGAAAGAAATGC
Organism: Mellivora capensis; assembly: GCA_004024625.1. Lineage (NCBI taxonomy): Eukaryota > Metazoa > Chordata > Mammalia > Carnivora > Mustelidae > Mellivora > Mellivora capensis. The sequence continues at coordinate 58,977 of PISX010003206.1, read as the reverse complement.
AGCTTTTGTCAGATCTGTAGCAAAGTAAAAAAGGAAGTAAAAGTTAAAAAAAAAAAAAAGGAGGTGCAGGAATAAATATCTCTCCTCTCTTCTCCTCCCACTCTAAGATGTGAGTGTGCTTCTCACTGGTCAAATACAACAGGAAGGCAGAAGTCAAAGATGCCTACCAGGGCAGAGAGCAGGATAGAGAGGGGTGGTGTACAGATATGTGGATGCAGGGTGATAACAATTGTGTTGTAATTTCCAACGAGCCCCTAGATCAGGAGTTACAATACTATTTACTGAATGTATGAGTCTATTGATTGGTAGATGTCATTTTGGGTTGCACTAAGGAATAAAGAATGCTGACAATTACACCACAATACTTTCTTATCTGATATTTTAGAACAAAATTTATACTGATTTAAAAGTTTTTGTAGATTAATTTAAAGAAGTTATCATATATCAATCCTTGCCTATATACACAAAAATATATGTGCATAAGCCAACTGAGAAAATCTTAAAATGCCATCATTTAGTCTATTTGAAATCATTTTGACTCAGCCTTCCTATATTTTATCATCTGTAACACCTAGAATATTAATGAGATGACATTTTTGAAGAACGCTTTATCATCTTCAGGACTGTCTTCTAAGCCAGGGACATTCATTTTACAACTTTTAATACTTGTTCTACTGTATTAAAAGGTATCAATGAAAGGTTTCTTTCTTTCCTTTTTATTTTTTAAAGATTTTATTTATTTATTTGAGATAAAGAGACAGAGACAGAGAATACAAGCTGAGAGGGGCAAAGGAGAGGGAGAAGCAGACTTCCCTTTGAGCAGGGACACCAACATGGGGCTCAGTCCCAGGACTCCAGGATCATGACCGGAGCTGAAGATAGACACTTAACCACTGAGCCACGCAGGAGCCTCCCAACAAAAAGTTTCTAGACAGCTCTTAAGATTCATTTTCCTTCTTCAAATGATTCATGAGGCATTTTGAGAGAAAAGAGATAAAAATCTTTCTTTCAAAAACCAATATTACTTTGAGTCACATACAAAGGAACCCATGATTACATTACACCAAGGCATCATGTTAAGATGGGTTGCAATTTAACAATTATGCAAGATTCCCATGAAGAAAATCATTTTTTTAATGTACCAAGGGATATAATAGAAATTAGCAAAAGTGAGGCAGACAACTTTTGCTCCTTCAATAAGAAAACTTGAAGAAAATCGTTTGTGTATTTCAATCTCTGTTCCTTTTTGTTTATATGAGATTTATAATTTATGTTTTATGACAAAAAAAATTTTGATCCTTGACTGTTAATGACAAGCAATCTGCATAGGGAACAAAAAAGACCATTATGCTGCATTCTTCTAAGTATCTGATAGTGAAGAAGGTGAAATTAGTGGGCAGAACAGCTGTGGAAAAAAATCATGCAGAACTGCAGCATATTGCTGGGACAGTTTTTTTTGTTTGTTTGTTTGTTTGTTTTTCTATTTTGTTTTGTTGTTGTTGTTTTTCCTTCCAGGTAGGGAATATGCTAGAAATTCAGAGGGAATGCTCAGAGTGTTAATTAGGTATAGGAAAATGCTCTTTAATGACTTCTCTTTAGTAAGTTCTAAATATGAAATTAAAGGTCTCTCTGCTTAGAGGAAGGAGATACTGAACAAAAACAACTTGCTAAGATCTGTTGGGAAGGAAAAATGTTACTCTCCCTTCAAGATTCTTCTGGCTGGTTTAAGAAGTGACACAAGACAGATGAAATGTAATTTCTGTGTACAGTGGCCCTCTAGATATGAGCCCTAAGAAGTGACTGGGGTAGGCAGCTTTGGCACTTTTTAGTAAAAAAAGAAATAAATTTGTGAGGAATTGACAGTACAAAGAAAACTCATTTTTTTTGGGTGGAGGGAACTTTAGTCCCTAAGGAATTCTAAATAGAATTTGGGCTGGGATAGTAAATTATTAATAGTAACAAGATTTCTTTACAAAGGCTTCTTCAGCCTTGAGTTCCCATATCTACTGATAAGGATGTCTTTCTACCTCCAGGTGCAAAGAAGGTAACTTTAAGGGAGATTTATTTCCTGCTTTCTGGACACAAGGGAGGGTCAGGGTGTTCTCACACTTGCTGCTCCCTAAGTAACTTTAATTCAAAATAATCAATATGCCACTGTGGCATGTCTTGGGGCGGCCTGCCCTGAGCCCCAACAGATCAAACAAGGCTTTTGCTGTTCTCAGAGTACCCTGGGTGAGTTAAGTGTCTGTTTCCTACTTGAGTTTAGAAAGGATAATAACAGGATGAATTTGTGTACCCAAATTAAGTTTACAGGAGCCTTTCTCCTACTGATTGATAACAGTTAAAGTTAACAAGGAAATGCTCAAGTGAAATTAGGTGCTGTTTACTTCCATTTCTTGTTCTGCAGGATATTATCTTTTAAAAAACAGCACATTAATGTTAGGTAATGCTTTAAGATTGAGTTTTATTAAGGAATACTGTTTCTATGGGAAGGGGGATGTACAGGAGGGTAAAAGAATAGAAATCTTGCGTTTTCTTTATTAATACATCCTTAGAGTTCCTAGCCACTTCCATTTCAAATACACATACACAAAGTATGTGTGTATAAATGTATGTGAATATAGATAGATAGATAGATAGATAGAGATATGTAACTTTGTATTTAATGTTTCCCATGTAATAAGCTATTTGCTAAGGCTACAAAGAGAAATAAAATGCAGTCCTTACTCTTATACCACACAGTGGTATATAGACACAGTGAGTAGCAAAGCATTACGCTTCATGACCAGCCTGTGCAGTGGTGAGCACTAGAAAACACTGAGGTAGGAAATGCACCTTTCATGTTGTACAACCATACGCTTCCCCTTTTGGCTTGCTTCTTCTCACACCAACATATTTCCAAACGATTTTTTCTTTTCTATTTAGACTTTGTAATTGCTGTTGCCAAGATGATTAGTTCAGCACCAGTTAATCCATAGTTATCAGAAATGGAAACTGTATTTTTTTTATCTCCCCAGGGAATTCTTATGTGTACCCAGATCTCTGATCTAGCCAAGAGTCTACCTATTAAGCTTACAGTTGTGCAGGCTTTGTTAATTGGATCATGAGTTGAGTTTTCATTGTTAGCATGAGCATAGCAAGTAATATTAACGTACCTCTTTAACCTTTGTCCGGATTTCCTACTTACCTGCTAATGTCTAGGAAATATGACAAATCAGCTTCTTGGTATGTTGATATTATTGGCCTGTGAACAACTGCAATCCTCACAGTTCTGAAGGTGCTTGGGGCTTTACGCAAGTTTTATTCATGTAGACTTACTTATCTTGGAGACTTTCATAAGTAAGTAGCTGATTGTGGTATGGTAGTGTATTTTCATGGACAGGCTGAAATCACCTCTGGGATTTTAACCTGTTCACCAAAGTAGATACTAATTCCTAATTCATTACACCACTGGCTGAACAAGCAGACATTAAGTGTCCCTAAGCATTTTGAATATAATGGTGTACATCTCCAATTTGATTAAACCTAATATTGCTCTAATAAGACCTTATCCTTCAAGGTTGTTTCCTACAGAATGACACAAAGTACAGATTATGAGACCTGACTTTTCACATATCATTTGATCAGTACAATTCCCAAGTAACAGGCCAGGTAGTCAAGAAAGGAGCTTCAGCATATTCTTTTTTTCTTGTTTTTAAGACTTGTACTCTGGGGGTGCCTGGGTGGCTCAGTGGGTTAAGTCTCTGCCTTCTGCTCAGGTCGTGATCTCAGGGTCTTGGGATCAAGCCCTGCATTGGGCTCTCTGCTCAGCGGGGAGCCTGCTTCCCCCTCTGTCTCCACCTGCCTCTCTGCTTACTTGTGATCTCTCTGTCAAATAAATAAATAAATAAATAAATAAATAAATAAATAAATTTTTAAGACTTGTACTCTGAAGCTCTATTTGGAGCAGTGTTTGTTGCCTGAAATACAACCTTCTGAAATTTTTCTTTGCTAATTTAGAAGGCAATAGCTCTGGTGGTTTATTGGTACTTTCCTGATGAAACAGGAGTGGCTGAAGTACAGCAATTCATATGCAAACAACACACCTAGCCATTGCTTAGTCAATCGTTTTTACATTTCAAAAGTCCTGTAACAAAGACTACACCACAAAGAGCAGAGTTCTCTCTCCTTAGCACAAAGGGAACTTCAAATAAATCCCCTTTCAAGACTATCAAAGAGCTTTAATGGGAAAATTATATTGTACTCTCTAAAAGGACCAGTTCAGTGGCCAAATGAGTTTCCTAATTAGCGGGTCCTATCATTTTGTTGTTTGATAATTATTTAGCTTCTTAGTGAAGCACGTTAACTTTTTAAAAATTTGAAGGAAAATTTATAAACCTGATTGACAAGAGCACTATAGTCTATGTGCACTTAAATTTAGGCCCCAATAAACTCACCACATTGCAAAGCATCTAAAATATGAACGTTCAATCACAGCCCCCATGACAAGGTCCTCCACTGATCGCCTGTCCCCACCCCCAACTCCATTCTGAAAGCTCAAACATTTTGCTCCAAAAGGGTCATTTGTTTGTGTTTTAAGGTAGCGAAATTTTCATCCTAGTTCTACATATATTTTGTTATATTGAATCCTTGAAAATAACATAAAGGTAAATAAGGCTGTGATGAAGGAGTAGGTTTTGCTAAGCGCTGGCCCTAAAAAGTTTACTCTAGCCTTTTTGGTAGGATATGAGCACAAAGTTGTAAACGGGCTAAGAACCAGTCAAATCTTTGTCTCTGATCAAAACACACGATTTTGCCAATCATTATGTAAAATCACAGAAATGTTTCTAAATATTCCCCGTAGCAAAAGAAAATAAATTTTGAGGAGGCACTTTTTTTATCATATCTGATGCTCTTCAGGTCAACTTTCTTTTAGAAGGCACTTTCTTCTGTTTTTATTTTCTTCAGCCTCCCTAAAGCATGTAATACATGTAAGAAAAATGAGCTGGTAAATTAGAATTGCACCTTAAGTAGCTGTTTGAAAAGCACAATAGCAAATTATTGTTTGGTCAAAAGTATGACTTGGTGCTGATTAGATAACTTGAAATTGAACTTGGCTAATACAGAAAAGAGTGAGAGGAGGGAATGGGTGGACTACATGTGGATCCCAGGGGGTAATCAGCTGTTTGTCTGGATGAAGAAAAAAAATAGGATAACTACCAAGCTACTAGAAGCAGAAAGAGTTAGGGGTCCCCCGAAAAAGAAAGATGAACCAGAACTTTCTTGACACACGGGAAAGTCATTCTCGGCACTCCACCCACCATCTGTGCTTTACTTGCCTGAGCACACTTCTTGCACAACTTCCAAAGAGGTGTCAGAGTTACAAAGCAATGAAGAAACCTCAGTTGTTAAGGATTTTAAGGGAACAAAGGGAATGCAAAAACTAACATAACCATCTCCATCAGGCCAGGAAATGGCCTAACCCAATCAGAGACAATAAATCACTGATAAAACTCCCAGTGCTGTCTCCAATATAAAAGCAAGACAGTGCATTCTTTACTAGAGATCAGGAAGGAGTTCAAGACCTCACTCAGTCATGTACCAGATCCTACAGCCCAAAGCCTTTTCCCATAGTCCAGCAGTTATGTCTGCTTCATTATACTGCTCAAGTCTTTGTCTTAGGAGGAGCACAAGCTTCATAAACATAACATGAGATGCCTATAGAAGAGTGTTTCTAAGAATTCCTGTACAACCTTTTTGAAGATTCATCCTAACTCTAAATAAAGGAAACCCACTCACCCCACACTGGGAAAGTCCTGTCTTTGGAACTTCTTCCCCATGATCTCCTTATTTATCTCCTTAAAGGAAATAAAGTTTCCTTGATGTGAGGACTCCATCTTATGTAGTCTGCATCTGTAACTTCCCAAGGAGTGAACTCACATTAGATTGGCTACATTATTAAGACCAAACAAATCCTTCCTTATGCAAGTTCTGGGTATTAGGCTGTGTACATCTTTTGGAGGCATTCTGTCTACCACACTCCTTTTGAAGTATCAATTATTTATTATCAACTACTACACTATTTGAAAGTAATTCATTTTCACCAGAAGGTCTGGTAGATTAACCAATGCTCAGTTAATTGAACACCTATTATATAATCAAGGTTTTTAGATGCTACACGAAATAAAGAAGCATATGAAAATCCCACTGCCTTTAAAAAAAAAAAAAGATTTTACTTATTGATTTGAGAGAGAGAGAGGGTGAGAGCAGGGACACAGAGTGAGGGAGAGGGGCAGAGAGAGAGGAAGCAGCAGATCTCCCGCTGAGCAGGGCTGATCCCAGGACCTTGAGATCTTGACCTGAGCCAAAGACAGATGCTTAACCCACTGAGCCACCCAGGCACCCCTCCCACTGCCTTTAAGAAGGTTATAATTTTATTGACAAACACAAAAAATAGCATTAAGCAATAGTTAATTATATGAAATATGGTCAGTGAACAATTATGATAGATTTAAAAACAGAAGTAGGGTATAATCCAAGATGAAAGTTAGTAATTAAAAGCTTCACATAGTAATAAATTGGAGCCTGGCCTTGAAGAATGAATAGCATTTGCATGAGAAAAATAAAAGAGAATATACTGAATAAAACAACTAGGGAATGTAATAAGGTTTAAAAACCGCTGACATTAAAACAGAGCATGAAGAAAGAAAAACAGTGGGAAACGAGGCTTGGGACCATAAATAATAAAATTGTATTTTATTTCTAATATGTGTGAATCTATGTTTATGTGTGTGTTGGATGTATTTTACAAAAGCTGGGCCTGATATAAATTGAAAATACAAAGAAAAAAATCATTTTATGTCCCTTTTCATGATTCTGTATTTTAAATCTTGTAAAATACACATTTTTGTTTAACTAACAGGATGTTCATATATCCTATTTATCTATTGTTAGATGGACACTAGAGATGAAATAGCTAGTATTCCATTATTTGACTAATTCTGGGGGGAGGGGAAGAAAATTCCTAGCAGTTTTGCTTATTCAAAATCAGACTGAAAAGGAAAGTCCTGCTGTACTACCTAATGCTCTTATACTTCTTTTTGCACAAATACCATTTAAAGGATCTTTTACAAATAACACGGAGTATGCAATGCATGTCTGACAAAGGATTCATAGCCTAAATATACATAAAGGACTTCTCTGAATTAACTTTAAAAAAGGACACAAAAGGGAAAAATAAGTGAATAGGAGCATTACCAAAAAGCATACCTAAATGACCAATATATATGAAATAGGATTAATCATTAGGAAAATGCAAATTAAAGGCACAATGAGATATCGTACATATCTACACATTTTAGTGAGACTAAAGTTATAGACTGACTGGCAAGCATTGAAATGGTATTAATTGGAACTGTTCAAACTGCTGCAATGCAAAATGGTAGACATTACTCATGTATCTTAGAAAACTTTTGATAATCTCTATACATCTAGATCACCATTTCCCAGGACCAAGCAATTCAATTCCTACTTACATATCTGACAAAAATTCATACAGCAGAGCTAAAACCTGGAAAATCCCAAATGGTATTAATAGTCAAGTGGATAGTCATTATACAAAATACCATGCAGCGCAAATGACTACTGCTACGTAAAACAGAATGAATGACTTAAAAATAGTCAACGTCACAAACAGGCCATTAAGCAAAAGAAACAGACAGAAAATATACATGCAATACATTTCCTTTTATATAATGTTCAAATAAGCAAGATTAATTTATGGTGTTTGAAGTTAGGATGTAATTATCTTTTGGTGAATTATGGTAAAGAGCGGCAGGACTTTTTATGTGTTACTTATAGTAAACTATTTTTTTGTCTGACTGATATTTACAACTACATATTCACACTGAAAATTCACTGAGCTATCATGTAATATTTTTACAAACGTTAATGTTTTGTATATGTGTGGCATTACTACTACATTTTTATTAGAAAAAAAATAAGCAGATATGAAAGACTGTCTTTTAGGTTCAGTTGTTATCAGTTAAACTCAAAGCAAGATCAAAATAACATGCCACTTTTTAAATTCATTTCACTGGCAAAAATTAAATACTAATAGTTGGATAAAAATTGCTTGTAAGGGGCACCAGGCTGGCTCAGTCAGTAGAACATGTGACTTCTGATCTTGGGTTTGTGTGTTCAAAGCCCATGTTGGATGTAGAGATTACATACGTATGTGCATACATACATGCAATTTAAAAAAAGAAATTCTTTTGATCTGTAAATTAATCTGGGTAGTATTGCTGTCTTAACAATATTAAGTCTTCCAATTCATAAGCACAGAATGTCTTTACATTTATTTTGGTCTTCTTCCACTTCCCTTGGTAATTTCTTATGGTTTTCGGTATATAAATCTTGCAACTTAAACTTGAATTTATTCCTAGCAATTTCCAAATCTTTGCACATCAGGTCTGTGTTGGGGCGTTCCTTTGCAGACTAGTCTTGCCGGGTTTTTCAACTCTGCCTTAGCTTTGACTCCCTGCTTATGCTGAGTCTGAAAGCCAGCCAGATTGAGCATACATCCTGCCTGGGGCCTGTGTAGGCTTTCTAGATTTCCCACTAAACACCGGAGCTTTTAAAAGTTCTGTTCCCCAAAGAGTCTTACACTGCCGTTGTTCCTCCCTGGCTTTGGGTATGTCTGGGTTTGCCCTACAAATCTCTCCTACTATGTTTATGTTGTTTCTTTTTTTAAGCATTTTTTTTTAAGCATTTTCTTGCTTGCTATAAACTTTTAGCTCTATTTTCCAGAGTTCCTTTTGTAGATTACTGAGGCTAGAAAACCACTTTGGAAACAAGGGACTATTTTATAAATTAAAAACATATTAAACCTAGAAATTTTACCCTAACTGTATTACCAAAAGCATTTTTTTATAATATACATCAGAAAATAAGAACTTTCATGGGAGCACCTTTTTAAAAATATAAATCTAAGATACTACCAAATATCCATCAACATTGACTCTGATCATTTTTGTCATGTTTTTTAGTGTCTTCTTGACTTGGAATGTAAAACTAGTTGGAAATTTGGTATTTTGTATGATTTATATATGTATATGTACATATATACGTGTGTGTATGTGATGTGTGTATATATATTTGTTTCCCTACAATCCTGTGCTTCCAAATCCTGAACAAAGTTTATTCCAACATGAAGTTATAGAACGACACATGTTTTAAATGTTATCTTTATGTTACTATTTATCAGCGATTATTGTGTGTATACTGTGTACCTGGCACTATATCTGGTAGTGGAACTGAGTACGTTGAAGGTCCTTTATTCACCCTTGGGAGCCTCAGTGTAGGCAAGGGAGTCAGGTTGCTCCAGACAGCTACTTAGGTAATATAAGCTAGGAATTGATCTTCACTTAGTTAGTTATTTATTTCCGGGAAAACAAATGCCAGATTCTTATCTCATTAATCACCACTGATTTTCTCTGAGGAATGTTATACAAAGTAAGCACCAAATATAGACAAAAGGGCTAACATGAGTAGGTATACAAATATTTCATATCTCAAAGGCAGAGATCAGAGCTTGGGCTAAAGATCTAGAAGCCACATTTGGATTAACTGTTCTCTATAGGTCAAAACATACAACACAGTATCTTATTTCTTTCTCTTGATCTGTGGGAAAGAAAAGTGCCAAACTCATCTCCAGGCACAGGTGAGCACATGGAGAAAAAAGGCTAACAAAACCCTGGGTAACATTTTTCAACCAGAAACTTGAAAGAGAGGAATTTGGGGGATAAAAGAAGCAGAATGACTAGAAAAGCCTCCAGATAACCTGAAAATATAGTGCATTTCAAGTCAATATTATACTTTTTCTACATAGTCTTTAGGACCACAAGAGAAAATTTTTGAAATTGACTTCATTAGAGAATGAATAATTATCTTACTGCATATTTTGCAGCATCACTTACTATATCTCCTTAAAACACCATGTTCGATCCACACACACACACACCCCCAATGAAATATATGGAGAATTATTTCAAAAGTGTGAAACACAATTTTGTGAAAACCCAAGGCCACACTTCTGTGATGTTGTAAGGGTAGAGCCATCACGGAGGGGGTGTGGTTTACATTCACCATGAAATGGGTCATTAGGAAATACTACCTGCAACACAAGGGCCATTAAAAATAAAGTAGCCGTTTAAACATGAGGCAGGCTCTTACTGCATCTGCTACAGTGACATTAGCAACAGTATGATGTGCTGCACAGAGAGAATCCTACTATCCTCTAGGATGTGTAAGTATCAAAAATACCTAAACTACAAAAAGCATCAGGACTTGTTGTTTAAAAACTGGATCACTGTCTAGTAAATACCCAGAGGCGATAAATACATAGAGATAGGAAGCAGATTGGTGGTTGCCAGAGGTTTGGAAAGGAGGGAAGTGCAGGGTGACTGTCTAAGGGTACAGGGTTTTCTTTTGGGTTCATGAAAATGTTTTGGAACTAGATTGAAGGGGTCTTTGCACCACATTACAAATGTCCTACATGTCACTGAACTGCACAAGTGAAATTAATTTTGTTATGCAAATTTTGCCTTAAGAAAATCAATTTAAAAAGAAAACAAAAAATTTTTTAAGAAACTGGATTGCCGCAGAAGGTGCTTTTAGTTTATAAAAATAATATTACTTTTGATGTCCCCTTAAATTACAGACAAGTGTGTGTCGCTCCAGCCTTTTAGGCAGCCTAGTAATCTTGTGATTGGTGTCCTTTATCCTCCATTAATTCCTGTCACCCGGTAAGTTGCCAGCCTAGTTGATTTTAACTATATACCAAAGGTAGGATGTTTGTTTTCCAGTTTAATGTCCTCCTAGTCTGAATTCATTTCCCCCAGGCTAGGGTAATGGGGCCAGAAACTGAGACGGGAGAGAACTGTCTTGTGCTGCCTTCCTGTCCCCAAGAAGCCTTCCTCTTAACCCTGGCCTCCCCCCTTCACTCTCTGGCAACGGCAATAGGATGGTGTGCTATACAATGCAGAAGGGGATTACAACACACAAAATGGTATTTTCAAAATATTTCTTTTTGTAACTGACCATGAAAAGAAAGGATAAGTTTCTAAGAGGACATACATTCTAACAATCCTGAGGAAAGGGATAACAATTAATATCATGTGGCACAGTTTTCACCTCATCTGGGTAGAATTCATGTGGTCGTCTCTTCAGAATGTCCAGAGCCTGTAATCACTGAGACAAAGCCACATGGTTGTTCTGTCTTCCGAATACACAAATGGACTTATGTGAAAATTAAATAAAGGAACTAATCAATGCAAATAGTGAATTTTATAGAATAATAGAGCCCACGGGACCTGGAAAACAACGTATTAAAACCAAAATAAATCCTTAAAAGAAATCATCCAAAGTCTATAGTTCTCTGGTGGTAAAATAGACAAATCAAAATGATCCTATTCTTATTCCAATAGAGCTGCTCAGTTATCTGAACAGTAATTTATTGCGGTTGTGTAGGACTTTATGGTTAAGCTGTGTAACACACTAACCCAGACAGTGGATTACAAAGACATGTCTTGAAAAAAAGGCCAAGAAAACTGTAAAACATTCCACAAAACATTCTAAATAAAATAGAACATGCAGTGGGGGAAAAAGCAGTGTGTTTGCTCTGCAAACATATTTTCTTGACAAATGTCCTAATTCACTAATATACGAATGTATTTATGCCTCTGTGACATGTTTATGTTGAAGAGAGGTCAGCAATTTTTTTTTTTTTCTGAGGGGACAGATAGTAAATGTTTTTAGCTTTGTGAGTTCTGTGGTCTCTTGTAACTACCTGACTCCACTAATTTAGCTTGAAAGCAGCAATAAACAATTTATAAGTGATGGGCATGGCCAGGTTCCAATAAAGCTTTATTTACCAAAACAGACAACAAGGTAGGTGTGGCCCACAGGTAGTATTCTTCCAATATAGATAGACTTTCTAAAAGTTACATTAAATAAATACCTTAAATAACCTATAAACTCATAATCTTAGAGAAGTAGTTTGTAGAACTATCATCTAATTAGTGTATTCTAATGTTTTTGCATTTATATACACACAAACATGTACAGACACACAATCTATTTAACAGCTTTAGTGTATGAAAAATATAAAGAAAATTGACAAAATCCATTGTCCACTTGTTTTAAAGTCCAATATATGTGTTCAAAGAAACAGAAAAATAACTCAGTGCAGTGTGTTTTAATGGAAGAGAGTGACTTCCTGACATCAAGTGAGATTTTGGATAAGACTCCAAGAAGGGAGTTGAGGGGAATTGGGGGGGAGATGAACCATGAGAGACTATGGACTCTGAAAAACAACCTGAGGGTTTTGAAGGGGCGGAGGGTGGGAAGTTGGGAGAGCTAGGTGGTAGGTATTATGGAGGGCACGCATTGCATGGAGCACTGGGTGTGGTATAAAACTATGAATTCTGTTACGCTGAAAATAAATGAAATTAAAAAAAAACTAAAAAAAAAAAAAAAAGCTATTATATACTTCCATTTACATGAATTAGCCAGAATAGGCACATCCAAAGAAAGAGGAAGAAGATTTTTTAGGGCCAGGGGCAAGTTAGAAAGTGACTCTTTAATGGTTACTGGGTTTCCTCTTGAGTGATGAAAAAGTTCTTGAACTGGAGAGTGATAATACTTGTTTAACATTGTGAATGAACATTCAGTGTTACCTAATTGTACACTTTAAGATGGTTAACTGGTAAATGTTATGTGCCCTATATTTTAACACAACTAAAATAATGTAAAAATGGTAACCTATTTTTCTTATCTCTATCTAAACTACAAACTACATAAGAAAGTTTACTGTTAATTTCTTCCATTAACTCTGACAAGCTATAAGGTGATCTCTAAATGTAAAATAAATGATTTCTAAGACTCTACCTGTGACCTATTTCAAGAACTATTTGAGAAAATAAATATATGGAATAAATTTGAATAGTAATTCAGAATTTTTCAAAATGATGTCCAATAGTAGCCACCTGGCACTCCTGAGAGAAAGGGAAAGTGAGCATTTACTTATTTTTTTCCCCAAAACACTTGTACAAGAAGAAAATAAACATATATATTTTTTTAGTAAATAAGAAAAAGCCTGTGATTAATGAAATAAGGAGGATAATTATTTAGTCAAGATCAATGGTCTTATAATCTCAGTTCAGTAATTAAACTGGTTATTTTATGATTTATTTATTTATTGGGGCACATGGGTAGCTCAGTTGGTTAAGCTTCTGTCTTCAGCTCAGGTCATGATCTCAGGGTCCTGGGACTGAGGCTCACATGGGGCTTCCTGCTCAGTGGGGAGTCTACTTCTCCCCCTTCCTCTGACTCTCCACCTCCTCCTGCTCATGCTCTCTCTCTCTCTCTCAAATAAATAAACAAATAAATAATTTTTAAACTATTTATTTATTTATTTGAGAGGGGAGGGGCAGAGGGAGAGGGAAAGAGAGAATCTCAGGCAGACTCCACACTGAGCACAAAGCCTGATGCAGGGCTCCATCTCATTAGCCTGAGATCAGGACCTGAGCCAAAACCAGAGTCAGATATGTAACTAGCTGTTGATATCTTTGGGAAAAATTCTGAAATGATTACAATAGGAATGTCATTGATTCACAGTATCTTCTAGCATAGGCCCCTCAGTGTGATGCCCCCCAGCTTACACAACTTCACAACAAGCTGTGTCCCTTCCTCTCCCTCCCTTCAAGATAAAAAATGTGTTTTTATCTTAAACATATTTCCAAGTGTTAAAGATTTTGTAAATTATCTTCCAGGCTTCCTACTATAAATTAAAGAGTAAGTGATAGAATATTTGAACTAGAAGTATTATCATTTAGTGATTCATGAACATTACTAATCATTTTAAAAAACAAAGTGAGAGATTTTAAGTGTATTATATTTTACATAACATCACAGCCAATTAGCAGCAGAGCTGGGCCCTGGGGTAACAGGCATTAAGTTTAGTTGTTTTTTTTTTTGACCTTGTATTTCCCCCATTATTGCTACTACTGCTCACTAATATGTCTTCATTTCTTTTAGGTTGAAAATCACTTTAACATAAAATACCTTAAGTGATTTTTATGAGTGTTTTTACCTAGGGTCATTAAAAAAAGCCACTCTGGAAAGATGATATTTGGGTTTGGTTCCAAATCATGGGAAAGAGGCAGCTATGCAAATATTTTGAGGAAAGGGGGTCCCAAGATGAAAAGAGTAAGTAACTGCTGAGGGAATGACCTGTAGATATCTCGTACTGAAGGTCATTGTAGCTAGAGCATGGTGGAGTGGGGGAAACAGGAGAGAAGGTTAGACAGGCAAGCCGAAGGCGCAAATCCTACAGGCCACGGGGAGGAGTTTGGTTTAGTTTTAACCACAATAAAAAGACATGGAAAATTATAATCAGGGACATCATATCCCTGATAAAGACTTAAAAACATTAATCTATAGATGTCTGTTCTATGGAGGATGAAAGGAGAGACGATGGCACCTTTGAATAGAATTGTCATGGCGGAGATGCATGGGGGTTAAATGGTCAAATCTAAGGTATACTTTGGAGATGGAGTGAGAGTCCTTATTGAAAGACTGGGTATGGGTCTTGAAAGGGATGAATAAATGATGACTCCCTGATTTGCAGACTGAAGATCTAGGTGGATGTTGTTGACACAGATTTAGAAAATGAAATCAATTGTTATGTTTTGGCCACATGAAAGTGGAGCTATCAACTATACATCCCAGTGGAGAGTGAAAGAGTCAGCTGGACACACCATCTTTGCAGCTTAAGGATAAGAAGTGAGAGAAGATGTAAATTTAGATATTGTAAGTGCATTTCCTTAAATCTGGTAATTAAATTAGATCACTTATGGGAAAAGGAGAATAGGGAAGATCACCAGGGACTACTCCTTATGGAACTCTAACATTTAGAAGTCTGTGACAAAAAAGAAACCAGAAAAGGAAATTGGAAAAGAGTGCTCATTAAGAAGGTGGAAAACTCCTTCAGAGAACCTTGCAGAAGTCTATGAAGAGTTTCGAAGAAGGGAGCAGGGCACTGTGTCAAGTGCTGCTCAGAAATCATGTGGGATGAAATGGAGAATTAACTATTGTGTTTGCCAACATGTGGATCATAAGGGCTGTACCACAGTGAGATTGAAAGCACAAATAGAGACAAAGGAAGAAAGGACATCAGAAGAGGAAGTGGAGACAATTTTTTTGAAAACTTTTAGCTGTGCATGGGTCAGGGAAATGAGGCACTTGCTGGAGTAAGAAGTGCACAAGCAAAGGCATATGAAGGCATGCAACTTACTGGTGTGCATTGTTGCTCACAAAAACTCTGCAAAGTATATATATTTTTTCTCACAGTTTAAAAGTGAAGAATTTGTGGCTCAGTGACTTTGCTGAAGCCCTATTTATTATAACAAGAGTTTTATTCCCCAAAATTTAATTTTAAATATAGTATCATTTCCCCCAAATCAGTGCTTTTTGTATATAACCAAAAGAAACAAGCTAGTAAAAGGCAATTTTAAAAGGTGCTTTAGATATATGACTTCTGAGAGTCGCAGAAATTCTCCACCTGTGTGTATATTCCTCACAAGAAGAAATAAATGAACACAGCTGTAAGGTGAAAGAATTGGGCACTGTCTTTGAATGTTTTTGTTTTTGTCACCTGGCAATGAAGGACTAAAGCATAATAGCTTAGTCCAAGTGTGCTTAAGTGTGTGATGAGTCATTAACATGACCAATTGATTGCATTTGTCTACTCTTCATAGAAGAGAGATGACCAGGGGTCCATCAGAATAGTGTGCCTTCTTCCCTCAGGGTAGAAGAGATAGGCTTAGCATTGACATTCTGGCCCCAATTATACCTTCTTCGGCATCTGGGTAATATCACATAAATAATTCTTACTAAATCATTTTGAACAGAGGAGGTATGCCTCAGTTTCAGATCAAAGTTATCAAGGAGTGGATATACATTCATCATGGTTTCCCATGTGCCATGTACCCGGTGCATGTAGGGAAATCTAATGTCTTAGAAGTAGATACTCCCTTATAATGGAAAAAGTCTGGGTGCCAGGATGCCCCTTGGAAGGATACTTACAAGGATCACTAGTCTTCACTTTATTATGAACAGGAAATAAACAACTACTCTTATTAAACCACTGAAATTGGGAGATTTAAGCTTTACATCAGCTGCAGTTACTTTGATTAATACATACCGCTTGCTCTAAAACCCTCTGTACCAAATTCTGAGAACTGGAGAGTCATAAATAGTTTGGGACTATTTGGACATGGTGCTGTGTTCAGAAACAAAAACGTCCTGCTCCCGAGAGGATGGAAGCCTTTATAAATTCTACTTGTGATTTTTGCTACCTTCGGGGTGTCACAGAGAAGAACTATCAGGGTGGGGTTAAAAAACAGATGAAATAAAAATCATCCTAGCTGACAACCACACTGATACTGATAGGTGCCAGGCAGTTGTCCTCTCTGACTTTGAAAGAGCAGCTCAATGAGGAAAATATTCCTCTAAAAATAGAAATTGATAAAATTAAGTGTTGTTTTGTTTTGGTTTTGGTTTTTGGTTTTTTTTTTGGTTACTATTTCTAAACTCTCTGGGTGACATCATTTCATTTGTGCATACTGATCTTGGCCGCGAATGATATTCATTATCCCCTTTAAAAATTTAAAATACAGAGGGAGTAGATTTTTTTTTGCAAGGGTTAAGAAACATAGCAACGTTATTGGTGATAGACGGACAGATGTGAAGATAGGGATGCATATATGTATGTGTGTAATTGTTGTATTATGTACCTATATCTATGCCTTCATATTTTTGTCAAGGAATTCTCTGTTGGTGTCTTAATTTCAGATCTTACTCTAGACTTTGGCATAAAGATGATCCTTCCCAAAGAGAGCCCAATTTACTCTCAAACAGTTTTACCTAAAATAGGGAAATGATGAACTATTGGTTAATAAAATCTTATATATGCAGAGAAATTTTAAAGGCAGAAGGGGAGAGGGCTTGAAACAGGATAGAGACTCAGTGAGACAATTCCATGTGGAGCAGGTACATCCCCCTATTTCAGGCACACAGATTCTTTTGGGAGAAAAAGGAGGTAGTAGAAAAACATACCCTCTCCTCTACTGTGCTTTCTGTATTTTCACACAAAAGCAGCACTTTACATCTTGGATTTTAACTGCAATGCAAGTGTGCAGAGGGATACCATCTGTTGCTGGTGCTAGAATGCATATTTTTCTACTCCTGGTATAAAATTGAGGAAGTCAATTATTTAAAAAGTAGCAATTTAAGGATCATCTACTTTGTTTCATTTAGGGAGTTCCAAACAGAGAAGTATGCAGTAAATCCCAAAAGTAATCCCAAAGTAAAAGCATCACTTACTGGTCTTTTTTCAATGTACATATTGCTTATAATGTCAGCCCTAGAATAGGCAGCATAGTGTTTCTCCAAATGCTTGATTTGAAAGATGACAAAAGAATTCCATAAGCAGTCAAATCTCAGTACAATCCTTCCTGTTCCCAGGGTCTCGGAGCACTACGTGTTCTCTCTCAGAAGTGGAGCAATTGTAATTCTTTGCTCCTCTGTTGCATAACATTGAGACCATATGCAGTTTCCTGACCCTATTTTATACAATGCAGACATATATTTTTTGTTCCTGCATTAAATACTGGAACAAGCCAAAATATCTTAGCTGCTTGCTCTGGGAAGTACCTGATCACAGAAGATAAGACTATTTGTGAACTAACAACTTTGTAATTCAGCAGTTTCCTCATCAGTAGTCACTCCAGAATTCTCACTTCCCTTTGCCAAAACGAAGTTATCATGTCATAAACTCTTCAAACTTGGCCAGGTTTTTTTGCTGTGCAAAACCCACTTTAAAAGCACCCAACCCAGTTCTTAACAATTCATGAATATCCTACCTTAACTTCCAATTTTGAAATACTAGTCAGATGCAGTAATATACTTGGGTTCTTCTTTCAGAAATCAAAAATTCAGTTTTTTTTTTCTAGTTTTTAGAGTTCACAGTAATTAACCTTATGTTAGAAAATGGGAATATTTTGCTCATATCAAGGACTTTTTGAGAATTGCTTCCCATTCAGACAGAGGGCTATGAAGCCATACTTTTTAATTTTAGTTTTGTTTTTTATATTAACCTACCCCTGGTATTATATCTGATTGGACCAAAAATGGTCTAAAAATATTTTCTAAAGATTTATTTAAATTTCTGGGGGTATATCTGCTTCTCTCTTTCTCCTTCCTCTGAAATCTTGATCCTATTCTTAGCTTCTATATGACAAGCATGTTTCCTTTGAGTTTCCTCAAACTACAGACACAAAACATTAGTGTGTATGCAAGATAAATCAAGATTTTACATGATGCATTACTGCAAACTAAAGTTGAGTATTAGACACTCTTGTCCTTCCAAGTCTGTTAGTCAAATCAGCAAGTAGTGACAGAGTTTCTAAGAGCTTTAGTTTCTCAAGCACTTGTCAGAGAGTGGCACTGCATCCATCAAAATCAGGTCATCAGCCTATATTCTTTCTCCATCATTATTCAACGAAATTTCTCTACTCACCTCTATCCAACCTAAGACTGGCTTAAAAGGACATCTTCCATGAATTACCCTTTAGTGACCTATGCAACTGGAAAATTTTTCCTCCTTGTTCCATTAATTGAAAGGGTGCACTCTAGAGAGTTACTCTCTCCCTGATATAAATAATGATATCCTTTTCAAAAGGCCGACACGTTTAGCATCAGTTTTGATTTTTGGTATTTCCCCGACCAGAGCTGGCTACACAGTTTGGGGCTGGGGGCGGGGGATATTGTAAAATGAAAACATGAGGCCCCTTGGTCAAAAGATGAGGAATAAGTCAAACACAAAAGGCCACTTACTGTATGATTTCATTTCCTGAAATAACCATTATAGGAAAACCAGAGACAGAAAGCAGATTAGTGGTTGCCAGAGGCAAGGGGGAGGTAACAGGCAACTGCTTAATGGATGTGGGGTTCTCATTTGGCGTGATGAACAAGCTCTGGAACTAGATAGTGATGGTATTTGCTCAACATGGTGAATGTACTTAGTGTCACCAAATTCTACACTTTAAAATGGCTCAAATGGCAAATTTTATATTATGTGTATCTTATCTTAGTAAAAGTTAATTAAAAAAAAAAAGCAGGGATTGTGTGCTGATAATTACCCCCATTAAAATTCTCTACTGGCAAAATAGAAAGCTTCTTCCTTCAGCAGTCTTTCAACTTCCTGTTTTTAAAAATTTTTTAAATTTTATTTTAATCTCAGTATAGTTAACCCACAGTGTTACATTAGCTTCAGGTGTACGATACAGTGGTTCAGTTTTCATGCTTTAAATTTGCTTATTAATATCATTTTAAATAACTAAAAATTAAAATTTAAGTTGTTAGCACAGATTTTTCCATTTATCTTTATATTTTACAGTGCCAGTTTTTAAAAATTATTTTTATTAACATATAATGTATTATTTGCCCCAGGGGTACAGGTCTGTGAATCATCAGGCTTACACATTTCATAGCACTCACCATAGCACATGCCCTCCCCAATGTCCATAACCCAGCCACCCTCTCCCTACCCGCTAACTCCCCAGCAACCCTGTTTGTTTTGTGAGATTAAGAGTCTCTTATGGTTTGTCTCCCTCCTGATCCCATCTTGTTTCATTTCACAATGCCAGTTTTATGTGCAAATACAAGTGCACTTAACTCCTATGTGGAAACGAACTCAAATATTACCACTTACCAAATATCATCAATATTACACAATTAGTATTTCATAGTTCATACAAGTGTATGTATCATTCTTATCAGAGCAGTAGAAACACTGCACAAACTCAATTGTTTTCATTTCACTTGCTATGCATGCTCCATATTTTGCTTACTGAGCACACAAAGACTGAAAACGAAACAAAAGCTATGGGTTGCCCCATAACTAATTATATAATATTGGGAAGTAACACTAATAAAAAGGGATATTATAAGTTAGCTTGTTTTTTTATGTTTATAGAACGCTATTCTCTGCTTTCAGCATTTGAAGCAGAAGGAAAATGCAGTGTCTCTGGGCTTTCAGGGTCCTCATGTATTGATCTGTAGACAAAACATGCAGACTTTGGACTCACTTTGAGTTTCACTGAACCTTCCTGTATTTGCATTCATTGTAAGTCCACCAAAATTCTGTGGTCATGGGATGGTGTAAATCATATATGTAAATGGGGTATCAAGGAACTATAGACATGTATTTTGTGTCTATCTCCTTTGTTTAACAGCCAGTTTCCATTGTTCCATTCCATTTCCTTTACAAAACACAAACTCAAAGATACAATTATTAAGAATTTCAAGGTGCTGGAAACAAACCACACAACCAAGTACGGGGCCCTTGTGAATGTGGGTCCTATGCAACTGGTAACATGTCCATGAAGTCAGTCTTGCATCAAACACATTAGTTCATATCAGATTCTGATTCCTAGTCTCTCCCATTAAAGTTCTCTACTGACAAAAAAGTACACCCACTGTATTACAGCTCGTATAGGATCAGGGTACTGGTCAATCAGGTTGAAGCATGTGAGGCTGACAGCATTCAATCAACTTTTAATGCCAAGACAATATAACCACATGTTCAAGGCCATGGGTTTTTTCATCATGTATTTGTGTCCACCCAAACTTTATTGGATTAATTAAGTTCTTTGTTAAGCTGCCTCACGGTGCGCTCAGCGCATATGAGTTGGTGGACCTTCTGATTACCTGGTGTCCCCTAGAGACAAACACACTTATAGAAGTTGCTTGTCCTTTAAGGTTAAATTCCTAAACAATAAATGCTTCTTTTGAAGAGAAGTTATTTATTTATTTGTTTGTTTAATCTACTTATGTCTTTTTTAAGTTACAAAATGTTTGGTTTTCCTTTTTCCTTATGGTAAAATACTCAAGTTTCATATTCCCTGTATGTTTATTTCCTATGCTTTATTTCCTTGGATCCTTGATTGTACTTATCATCCCATGACAAGATTATTTCAATATCTTAGTTTGTCCTTTTGCCTCTAGTTTATATTAAATTCAATGTGTCGTCCACATTGTTGCCAAAGGGATTACTTAAAAATATTTATCTTATTTGAGTCACTCTCCTACTTCAAAATAATCTGATTTAGACTCTTATTGCCTGGTGCATAAACTTAGATTTGATGGGTGTAATTTACCTAGTGTATGAAATACACTATTGAAAAGGCTGAATTGGTCAAAGAGAGATTTTTACAAGACAAGTCAATCTCTACAGAGTCTCTGTAGACTCTAACTCGGTAGAAGGACATTGACTTAGCTAGCAGTCACTTCAATAATTTCATTTAAAAAGCCAGGGGGAAATCGTTACACTTAAAATTAGCGGTAAAAGAAATAGGACAAAAAAAGAGAAAATGGAACAAACAAAACATTCTTTTTTGCCACCATAAATTTGAGTGTCACTAAAAATAGAAAATTATAACTAAGAAGATGGAAGAAATTAGTGAAGACTGCCTGGCAAATACTTTTCTTTCAGCTATAGCTATCCTTCCTTTTAGGATCCCCTCCTTAGAGTGAGAGTAAAAAGTCACAAAGGTATTAGATAAATCATAATAACAATCAGAACTAAATATGATACACCTAGCATTACTTAGGTAAGCTCTGTGTAGGATTTTGGAAAGGGACTATACTTCAAATAAGGCATGACAAAAACCAATTCGGTTTTGTACAAAAAGCTAATTTGAATCTTCCACCTCACCTATTTCTAGGCTCTCAAGACTTACGGCTTTTCCTGTTGAAGTTAGTTAAGTCAAATACAGGGAATAGATTATGTAGTTGTACATTTATGTTGAGCCACCTGTTCCATTTATCAATAATGCTGTCTGAAGGAAAAGTCAGGTAATGCAAGGACTGACAGATAGTAAGCAGAGGCTTCTTCTCCAAGATGTCTTTGTCATTTGGGATGGGACTGGAGAGGCTGCATGGACCAGCTCCTTACTTTGAACTCCTTGCTTTGCTACCTTCCAGAAATGTTGAACCTACTCAGAGCATGGTAGGGACAGAACAGGAAGCCAAGACAAACCAGACTTCTAACATTTTAAGACGGTTTCCTCTATTAGGAAACATCTATTTCTATTACTTTCCTCCTATTTTTTATAATCTAAAAAGTTTCATCTCATCCTGTGAGATTAATGCAAGATCACTGTGAAATCTTATTAAGAAACCTCCTTTGGAAGTAATTATCCCCTCTACTGCTCTATAATACTCTATATGCACCATACTTCTGTTATCACATTGATAGTTTTGTCCTATTTTATCTGCTCACCTGTGTCCAGTTGGTGTCCATTTCCGGATAAAATTCAAAGTCCTTACTATAGATGTGAAGGCTCTGCATGATGCGGTTCCCTGCTTATTGCTCTGATTCCTCTTTCCATGTTGCTCATGTGCAGGGTTTTGAAGGCACATTGATCTCTTTCTGTTATTCTAAGACTCTGCCTTACTGATCCTCTTCACTGAAAATCATTTCTCTAGACATATGATTCATTCATTCTTTTGTTTACCTCTTTAAATTGTCTTATCAGAGAGAGCTTTCTTGACAACTTTGCCTAAAAGAGACCTCTTCCCAATCATGTCCCTTTCTCTATGTTTACTATCTTTTAGTTTTCTTCATAGTATTTCTCTTCATTGATTTAAAAATACATATTTATTGTTTGATACTGTTGTCTATCCACCCACCAACACAATATCTACTTCATGAGAGAAAGGAATTTTTTGTTTACTGTGGGTATTCACCACCCAGGACATTTCCTGGAGCACAGCAGGTATTCAATAAATAGTTGTCGAGCAAATAAATATGTTCCAATCTCATCTAGCAAACTACAGATTCCATAAAGGTAAGGACTGTATCACATTTACTCAATAACTGGGCCATTATCATCCATAGTCATGAACACATAATGAGTACTTATAATGAATGTTTTTCTTAGATTGTAAACCAAATATTACTCATAAGTGTAACGTACATATGCCACAGATTTTGTAAGATGTAAGGCTCTCACAAAAGTAAAGAATAGGGGTGCCTGGGTGGCTCAGTGGGTTAAAGCCTCTGCTTTCGGCTCAGGTCATGATCCCAGGCTCCTGGGATCGAGTCCCTCATCGGGCTCTCTGCTCCACAGAGAGCCTTCTTCCTCCTCTCTCTCCCTGCCTGCCTCTCTTGCCTACTCGTAATCTCTGTCTGTCAAATAAATAAATAAAATCTAAAAAAAAAAAAAGTAAAGAATAAACTAGTTGGCACAGAGTTTGTGCATTCGGTTTTTGGTGCTTCTCTTTTCTTCCTTGTCTCAGCTTCCCAAGCCCCCAGTGACACGGTACGTCCTTATTTCAATTGTTGCCTTCTAATCCCTGTAAGATTGTAAAATGCCTGTTGGTGTCTCTACCTCTTCCAAGTCACTCCTGTAGCTTTTAGGTATCTTGTCCATTACTACTTAAGAAACCAGCAAATTCACTGGCTGGCAGTGTGGCAGGTGGGATGCTGCCCATTCCTTGGTTAACTTTGTGCCCCTTTTTTCCTGACATCTTGACTTAGAAGTTCCCTGCTGCCTTCACACAGACTTTTGTAATATATTTTAAAAATTTACCTACCTTTTCTAGCTGTGTTAAGTGAGAGCATTTCTGAGTGCAAGCTATTTTTTCCTAACAAGACACAGAATGTAGATATTCTAATACTTCAATTAAGCAAGTTTTACTATAGGTATGTGATTGATTATAGGGTTTTTCCCCTTTTTTAGGATGAATTGAATTGCCCTATGATGACACAAATCCATTAAAAAAAAAGCATGGTTGATGATGATACTGTAAGAGTATGTAATTAAAAAAAAACATTTGGAATTGAGGTAAGTAATTCTATCCATTTTTAACACACTCACCTTTGTGTCTTATAAGCTTTCAGTTAATATATATGGAGCAATGAGTGCATTAACAGAGTATTAGAAGGCTTCACAAAAACAATTAAAGAAATATTAAATACTAACTGTACTGAAATGTGCAAAATTAAGCACTTACCAAACCCTGGCTATCAGGCTAGAACTGAAATTACACTGACCTACCTCTTTATTCTTCATCTTCCTGATTCTCCATACCAGGAACATTACACTATTATAAAAATAATAACTTAATGACAATCATTGATATAACTGTTCTAGTTAGAATCTAGAAAATATTCAGTTTCATAACTGATGAGAAATGAATATGAGATATAACTGAGGAAGATTATATAATGCAAAATATGGGATGATAAGTCATCTACTCACACAGGTAAAAATATTAGTCTGTCATGAATTGACATCACTTAAGTTGTAAAAAATCAATAAAATACAAGCTTCAGCATTTTTATAGACATTTCATTCTTGCATGCATTCATTCAGCCAATATTTGTTTAACTACAGAAGACATTTAGGCAAAGGAGATTCAGTAGAGACCATTTACTTCTGTAGAAGCTAAGAATCTGTGCTGAAAACACAAATTAATTGGAGAATCACACAAACATATTTATTATTGTAAATTGTGATACCCATTGGAAAGAGAAACATTATATACACTATTGTTGCCTTTCTGACAGCCATAACTCTTTCTTTCTTTTTAATGTAACTACACTTTAATGTGGTTAAAATCTCTTGCCACATCTTCCTTCCTTCTTGCTGGGATGTTCTTAAGGATGTGAAGCTTGGAGTTTTCGGGTGTAACTTACCAAGGTGATGAAGATAAGAAGCTGGGGATGGCAAGGAAAAAGTATTATTTCTTGCCATTGTTGAGCCACTGGATTTACCTCTTATGTGAAATTGGTAGAATTAATACAACTATTTGCATAATACTCTTATCTGAAGCTAAACACATCTTATTGAAAGTAAGTAAAAAACAAAACATTTTTCGAACTAATGTTTTAGGAAAGTTGTCAAGAAGCTAGATTTTATTTTCCCAAAGTCATTTTTCCCTTTTGTAATACTCTATGATTTATTGATACTTAAAGTGTACCAGAATCACATGTAAAAATGACAAGAAATCACATGTAGAGATAATTATTTCTAATTATTATAACACTTGAAGAAAGAGGTATTATCTTTTATTTTCTGATAAGGAAACAGATAAGTAAAAAATTTCAAGATTGCATAGCCAGTTAATGGTGAAGCCAGAATTCTAATGTATGTCTCAATGATACCAAAGCTCAGGATTCTCCCAATAAATCATGGTAAATATCTTATCACTTTGACACTTAATTGATTCATCTATTGACTTATTGCTAGGAATATAGAAAACCATTAACCTCAATTAATTTTGGCTATAGAATTAGGGGGGACTAAAGAGCCTCAGATCACATAGTCACAAACATATTTCTTGATGTCATTAAAAAAAAAGATTTTATTTATTTATTTGTTAGAGAAAGCACAAACAGCGGGAGCAGCAGCCAGAGGTAAAAGCAGGCTCCTCACTGAGCAGGGGACCCTGGGATCATGACCTGAGCTGAAGGCAGACACTTAACTGACTGAACTGCCCAGGTGTCCCCTCATGTGGGTTTTTAAGTTAGTGTACTTGCAAATAAACTTAAAGATAAATCCAAATATAACTTCTCAGGAAACTTTATGAAATCAGGGTTAGTGTAGTAAATCCAAATACACTTTGCAATTTAGGAATTTTTTTTTCTTTTCCCGAGTAGAATAGAATTCATCATAAATTTTTAATTCTCTAAGAAGTCATAGGAAATTTACCAATATAAAATGGATACATTCAAATCTTACAAGTTCTTAGTACAAGAAAAAGTATTTTTAAAAATTTAGTCATTTATATATATATATATATATATATATATAAACACATGTACATAATCACTAGAAGTAGCTCTCAATTACCTCCATGACTGTTCACATTCAACAATATCGTATTAGCTAATTATTTTAAATGGGTATTTTATTCAAAGAGTTAGGTGTATATTAGAAAGAATTAAGGTTGACAGTAGGGCTGTGTCCTGTGTGCCAGAGTAGACATTACTTTTCATCTTTTCTATCATCACCTATAGGAATTTATGCTATTGCTCTTAAAGGTTTTAAAAATAATTTTTAATGAAATTCTGATTTCTCTGCCTCACTAATTGAACCTGTTAAAGCCAATAAGGCATTTTAGAACTGTTTAGGAGTAAGTGAACTCAAGGGAACAATGTTTTCTAGGGAAATGATAATGGGATACAGAGCCTTTCATTTCTGGGTCAGTAGTTTGAAAGTAGCTCAGATTGTAAGTGATGGAAAGTCATTACTGTTCAATGGCCTATGTGAAATTAGTTGGTGGTTTCAGTCCAGTTCCTAGTGAATAGGTATTCACATCCCAATTGGCATTAATTGACACACATGTTGACAGTTTTATTATGAGGAAGGGCTACAGGCATTGCCAGCCTAATTTTAGAGCACATCACACGTAATAGCATGGCTGAGAGAAGGTATGTCTCTAAGAATGTAGCCAGGATAAGAGTCTGAAAATTGTTTCTCCTCATAAGTTCCTTTGAAAGGTCTTTGGTGCTCAGAATTTTTTTTTTATTTCTTTTCAGCATAACAGAATTCATGGTTTTTGCACCACACCCAGTGCTCCATGCAATGCGTGCCCTCATTAATTTTTACATGGGAAAGGTAACATTGATCTAGTCTAGATCTAACATGGTTGCACATTCTTGGGATATGCTTTTTAATACCCCTAATTATTGGAAACATCTGCCACAAAACCAATAATTGTTACTTAGAATCCCTCCAAACACTAGTTCTTAATTTTCTTAAACCAATTAAGTAATGATCGCCTGGCTAGATCCAGTAATCAATATTGTTTGTTTATCTAGATGATGGTGATGATATTCAACCAACTTTGGCAGTGAATAGAATGTACCTCATAGAGGTTTGGCAAAATCCTATGACTCAAATAGTAATAACATAGACTTTCTAATATAGGGAAGTTTGCACCTATCTATGTCTGATCTTTCCTAATTATTTGGCAGGTATGTTGCCAGGGCTGAAAAGCCAATTAAATGAGAATCTCAGATATTCCAACAAGCAAGCAAATATGTACTGAACAGAGACACTGCTTACTGAATGTTTCATATGGAAGAAGTTGGATAGTATTAGCCACTAGACATAATTCCATCATCTGTCTCTCTCACATACACACCAATTAGAAAACAAACATGCATTTAAGTGCCTATTATTTTATTATTTTCCAGGAACTTTACACTTCTTCAATATGATAGTTAATTTAATAGTGACAAAGATCATGAGGACTGTAATTAGTTCAATTTCTTAAGTGAGGGAAGAGTCTTAGAGAAATAGCCTATCTGTGTTCCAGTGGCTAAATCACATGGTCAGGTTTCATTTTGTTTTCTTGACTTCAAAATCTTTCTTTATTCCACTTTGTTAATATAGGAATCTGATTTCAAATTATGATTTAGGAGCCCATAAGCAAGTTATTTATATGCTTTTGGATTTTTTATATGTAAATTAGAGAGTTGAACTAGATGCATTTCCAAATCACTGTTAAGTCAACTGTCATAAGATTCTGACAATGTTTTTTGGTTTGAGGACACAGATAATAATTGTAATCCTTAAAGAAGGTGTTCTAATTATGGTACATCCTTTTTTTTAAGATTGTATATATTAATTTGAGAGAGAGAGGAAGAAAGGGGGATGGGGAGAAGCAGAGAGGGAGGGAAAGAAACAAGCAGACTCTGTCCTGAGCATGAAGCCCAATAGTTATAAAACTATTAACTCTGTTCAGTTTATTCACTTATAAGTAAACACCAAAAAATACTGGATTACATCATAAAACCTTTAAGCTCTTCTACTAAAATTGTCTATAGAGTCCATCAAATATTTCTTTAAGAATAATATTACTGAGACAACTTTCATCCATTGAGGATGGTTTTGGTTTGATGAGACAATAACCAGGTATGGTGAATTAAATAAAAATTTCCAGGTGAAAGATACTATTTTTGATCAAGTTGACCAGTGACTAGAAGATAATATGAGTGATTTGTGTGTCTGTGACTTATAAACTAGCACTGATGACAATTCCCAAGAAAGAAGACCAAAAAAATTTACATAGTGTTAGAATACTAAACAATGTCTGAAATCCTCTTGAGGTGGCTATTTTGAAAGAAGTTTTGATCTGTATTTCAGTTTTTACATGTTTACAGTTTTGTATATTTTGCATTTTTATTCAACAGTCATATTAGGTATAGAAAGCAAATAAAGTACACCCAAACTAAACATATTAAAATCTGTTAATCACATAAAACAAATCATGAGAATGATCTTTTTAAACAATTCAGTCAATGGTTAACCAATATTACTACAATATAACAGTGTTCCCACTGTTAATAAAACCATGAGACCAGATCATCAAAGCTTAAATTTCTTGTTTTGTGCAGCACCCTAAGCAAGATGATATCATCCCTTCATCTCCAATTAGTATCTTTAATTTTTGTAACATTAGTAATACTTAGACTTATTTTGATGGTCAATTAAATATTGCATACGGGATTGTTTTGTCAAGTGGAAAATGTTGTAGGATATTGATATCTTAATTATGTTCATCCTCTCATTGTTATTTTTGGTGCTTTATCAGGTAGGCTGCTATTCAGCCAATAATAGGTAGTCAATTTCAGAGGGGTGTAAACAGTAAATTTGTTGTCTCATGTAACAATAAACCCAAGGTATTCCAGCTTCAAGAATGACTTAGTGACTCAGTGATGTTATTGATAATCCATCTTTCTTCCATTTATCACCTTGCCATCCTGATGATGGTCTTACTTCTCTTTGCAAGATGGCTACATTATTTTCAAGCAACACATTCAAATCTAACCATGACCAGAGAGCTAGAAAATAATTTTCTCTTGCTGAAGAATAAGGTTCCATTATTCAGAAGTTCCCTACTCGTAGGTAAATCTTTTCTCAGTCTTACAGGACATAGTGGGTGAAATGGCAAGACCAAACTAGAAACTGACAAGAGGACTAAGGTAATCATGAGGTATTAGGGTAACTGATTTTTCTCAGAACTGGGAAAAGGTCAAATTCCCAGGCAGGTGACTATCTAAACTAAATCATGGCTCTGTTAGAAAAGTAGTCAGCAATACTTATCATATATGTCTACTGGTTCAGAGCTTTTGTTTTTGTCACTGGAAGATATTAAGCCCTTACATTTGATTCCTAGAGCATGGATGATCCAGTAGTTGTGTAACTGTAAAGTGTTTATACTTGTTACACATAAAAAACTCCTATATCTTTGTAGTACAAGAGAGGCAGAATCCCTTCCTTCCTACCCCAACAACAGCCAAAGGGCAATATTGGACTGACATTTTTATACAGTCCCAAGCTACTATCTATATTTGATTGACCAAGCCAATCTGAACTCTTACAAATTTTTAGAATAAATGCTAAGTGCAAAATTTAGGAAGTTTTGACAAACATGTAAGTTGAATAACCACTATGTGATCAAGGTATAGAACATTTTCTTCTCTCCACCCCTCCCACCCAGAGCTCTGTCAACCTCTGATCTCGTTTTTGCCATTTTAGTTATACATTCTGTAGAATTATGCAATCTCTTGTGTCTGGCTTCTTTCATTTTCCATAATATTTATGTGATTATTATATTTAATGTTAATTTGTTCCTTTTTATTGCTGAGTGTTGCTATGTCACATAGGTTAATCTCTTCATCATTTGATGGATACTTATTATGAATAAAATTACCCTGAATATTAAAGTTTATGTCTTTCTGTGGACATATGCTTTCATTTCACTTGAAATGGGATTTTTGGATCAAAGTGGATATAAGGCAAATTTATGTTATCCTTTGTAAATATACATTTAGCTCTCTAAGAAACTTCTCTTCAGCTGTCTAAAGTGTCTAGATATGAGGGACAGTTATTTTTCTTATGTGAAGTCACTGTTCAAATCATTTGCACATTTTTATAGGACTGTTTTCTTACTATTAAGTTGTAACAGTTCTTTAAATATGTAGGGAAAAAGTCCTTATTAGGCATATGTATTTTTTAATGAAAGATTTTATTTATTTATTTGAAAGAGAGAGAGTGGGCAAGAGAGAGAGCATGAGCATGGGGAGGGGGAGAAGCAGACTCCCCAGCTGAGCAGGATGTCCGATGTGGGACTTGAACCCGTGACCCTGGGATCATGACCTGATCCGAAGGCAGTTTCTTAACTGAGCCACCCAGGTGACTCAGACATACATATTTTGCATATTTTTTCCATAGTCTGTGCCTTGCCTTTGTGTTTGTTTTCTCTACAGTATCTTCTGGAAATTAAAAGTTATTTCTTTTATACTTCTTGATTTTTTTTGGTGCATCCTATCTGAAAGAAATTATCTAACAAAAGTCATAAATATTTCCTCCTATGTTATATTCCAGGAAATTTATGGTTTTTGTTCTTATATTTAAGATAATGTATCACAAATTAGTATTGGTTTATGCTGTCAACGTTTAATTTTTATGTGTAGATGTTCAAATTTTCTAGCACCATATATTAAAAGAATATCCTTTCTCTACTGATTTCCCTTTGCACCTTTGCTAAAAATTAACTGACTATATTCTGTGGGGCTATTTCTAGTTCTTGTTTTTTCCTATTCTTTCAACATCACTCTATTACTCTGGGTGGTTTTTTTACATTCTTTACGATAATATAAGTAGAGAAAATATCATCTGTAAATAAAGACTCCTTCATTTCCAATATCTATGCCTCTTAAATGTTTTTCCTTGCATCATGGAAGTCTAAAGCCTCCAGTATAGTGTTGAATAAAAGTGGTGAGAGTGAAAACCCTTGCTTTTTTGAGCTTGTGCATTAAAACCTTCAGTGTCCCATTAAGTATTATATTAGCAGTAGATATTTTGTAGCTGTCCTTCCTCTGGTTAAGATATCTCTTTTAGGGGCGCCTGGGTGGCTCAGTGGGTTAAGCCTCTGCCTTCAGCTCAGGTCATGATCTCAGGGTCCTGGGATCGAGCCCCGCATCGGGCTCTCTGCTCAGCAGGGAGCCTGCTTCCTCCTCTCCCTCTGCCTGCTTCTCTGCCTACTTGTGATCTCTGTCAAATAAATAAATAAAATCTTTTAAAAAAATATCCCTTTTATTCCTGGTTTGCTCAAACTGTTTAATGCAAGGAGACTGAATTTTGTCAATACTGTATTTACATGTTTAAATGACATTTTTGTGTGTTTATTCTAAGAATACAGTTGACATTAATTTGTACAGGTTAGCCTTGCATCATAAGATAAATCCAAATTGTTTATGATATGTTAGACTTTTTATATATAGTTGGATTCAGTTTGCTAAAATTTTGCTTAGGGTATATTGCTTAAGGTCATAAGGGGTATTAACCTTATGGTTTCTTTTTCTTTTTCTTTTTTTCCCCCAAGTATTTGCTGTTAATAAAAATTCTAAAGGAGTGTGAAACCACTAAGTGAGCTTCAAAAACCTTATGCAAAACTTGACAGACCTAAAGGAGAAATGAAAAAATCAATTACAGAGTCATATTTTAACAGGTCTCTTTTAGTAATAGATTTTTTAAAAAGTAGAAATAAGTAGGAATATAGAAAATTCAAACAACCTTATTAATAGTCTTGACCTGACATTTTAAAACATTTCACCAAATAATAACAGAATATACATTATTTTCAAACACTCAAAGAAATCTGGCAAAATAGACCACATTTCAGGTGACAATACCAGCTTCAATAAATTTAAAAGACTGAGATGAACATATTAGGTCATTGATTATATGAAATTAACATTAGAAAAGTCTGTGGCAGAAATATACCTAAAAAATTCCTAAATATTTGGACATAAGACAACCAAGTTCTGAATAGGATATTGATCAAAGAAGGTATCACACGTTAAATAAAAGAAATTATATTTAACTAAATGAAAATGAAAACACAATATATCAGTATTTATGGGGCGGCGCTTCAACAGTGACCAGAGGGAAACGTATTCTATTAAATGTTTCTTTTAGTAGGTAAAATCTCAAATGGGTGATATAAGCTTCTGCCTAAATAAACTAAACACAACAATAATTAAACAAAACAAATTGAACTAATTTAAACTTACAGCTACTGGAAAAAGGGAAATAAAGACAAGAGCAGAAATATGTAACTCTGAAAACAGAAGCACAATTAAAAAATAAATACATGAAACCAAAAGCTAATATTTGGAAGAGATTTTAAAAACAATTATATTAAGGAGAAAGAGGGAGAGTGAGAGAAGACACAGATTACTAGTATCCAAAATAAGTGGGGATATAAATGTCCATAAATGGACAGTTTCCATAGGCATTAGACATATATTTATATAGCATTAAGAGAACTTTGTGCCCATACCTTCTAAGATGGAATAGCTAGATTCCTCAAAAGATTGCAACTGCCAAATTCATTCAAGGAGAAATTGTTAGCCTGAATAGTCTACATCTATTGGAAAAATTGTATTCACAGGTAAAATTTTCCTATAAATTTTCTAGTTGCATACACCTCACAATAAATATTAATTGTCATCACTATTAATTTTTCGTTCAGCTATTTCCTAAGTTTTTAAGTTTGGACAATCCTCCACCTACAGTGGTTTGATTTGATTTTTTGACTTTACTCTGCTACAAGGGCACATACTTCAAATTTTGAATTTTCATATTTTCTCAGGCTAGTGATTTGTGGTCTGATATTCTCTTCAGTGATGGGCATTTTTCACTTTCAGTACAGTATTCTGTAAATCATGTGAGATATTCAACACCTTATTATAAAATAGGTTCTGTGTTAGATGATTTTACCCAACTGTAGGTTAATGTCAGTGTTTTGAACACATTTAAGGTAGTCTAGACCAACCTACGATGTTTTGTAGGTTATGTATTCAATGTATTTTTGACTTAATGACATTCCAACTTACTATGGGTTTACTGGAATGTAACCTTCCTGTAAGTTGAAAAAGATCTGTATATTTTAACTCGGAGACAATAAAATTTACCTAATTGGCCAATATTATTTTAAGGAAACTTTATATTTTTTTATTTTTTTAAAAATTTTATTTATTTATTTGACAGACAGGTATCACAAGTAGGCAGAGAGGCAGGCAGATAGAGGGGAAGGGAAACAGGCTCCCTGCTGAGCAGAGAGCCTGATGTGGGGCTTGATCCCAGGACCCTAGGATCATGACCCGAGCCAAAGGCAGAGGCTTTAATCCACTGAGACCCAGGCACCCCCAATATTATTTGTTTAAGGGTACTGTGAATTTATCAGATATTGTCCCTAACCTTATTAGCTCAAAAACAGTAACAGTACCCTTATTCATTTAATATGACATAGATTATATTTCAATTATTTGTAATATTAAAACTATTTCACATAATATCCTTATCTCCTCATAATGCTAAATATTGACCTTGTCTTTTTTTTTTCAGAAACGTGATTTTTTTTATCTCCTTTACTGTACTATATACCATATAGAGCAAAACAAAGCACTTCTTTGTAAATTGGCATATCTGTCAATTTGTGTATCTAATAGTTCCCCAAATTCCTTCCCTTTCACCACTAAATAGCCTTAAAAATTTATATGAATAATGAAGATTTAGCAGAATAATCTTTCTACTGTTACAGAATGAAACTGTAATATAAAACATGATAAATGCATGAGAACTTGTTCAAAATATGGCTATATTGCTATAGGCATATTGGACAGTGTAATTCAGTAACAACTCCGGAAAAGGCATGTTTAAACTTTACTAAGTAGTGTTTTTGAAAAGAAACAAATCTGCCTTTAAATTTGATTGAATGCTTAACTACTCAATTTCTTCAACTACCTTTGTTTGCATATAATTTAGTTCCACTGCTTTGTGACTGTACATTTGCATTTAAATAGATTCATCTTCAAATTATGTGCAACATACAATACAAATATGGGAGTGTGAGGCTATTTTGTAAAAGAAATTTTTACTGACCTGATAGTCCAAAATGCTATTAAGCCTTCTTTGACATTTTAAAAATTGTACAATGAATTTTATCACACCTATAACTCACAATGAAATTACAATTTGGAATGATTTCTCAATGTGTGTCTTGAATCTGACTCTTTCTGTCGTTTTTCACCTCATTCTAATGCAGATTGACAAAATGAGTGTCTGAGCCACTTCCTTAACCTTGAGTCTGGGTAGGGGCCTATGCAACTTAAGATAACTCAAATGACATTATATACTTTTATTGATTTTTCCTTCTGAGTAGCAGTGTCTAATTGACTTCTAATACTGGCAAGCAAAATTCTCTCACATTATATATGATAAGGGTGTCAAAGCTACACTCACTAAAGTATTAATAATATTTTAGAATTAAAGCATAGATAACAATAAGATCTTAGAATACTTACTCATATCTAAACCCTCATGTTTTACATGCATATGCCATAAACTACTTGTATCTGACTTGTTTCCCTGCCAGAAAGCTAGCTTAAAAGGCTATTACACAATACATTATATGAAGGCTTCTAGAATATTCTTGATTTCAAGTATTGTTTTCTTTTTTTTTTTTTAATTTTTGAAAGATTTTATTTATCTGACAGAGAGAGGCACAGCAAGAGAGGGAACATGAGCAGGGACAGTGGGAGAGGGAGAAGAAGTCTTCCTGCCAAGCAAGGACCCTGGTGTGGACCTTGATCCCAGGACCCTGGGATCATGACCTGAGCTGAAGGCAGACACTTAATGACTGAGCCACCAAGGCACCCCAGTTTTCTTTTATTTTTTCTTTTAGGTCTCACATTAAGTGCCATTTGTATAACAATTTAATTTTGTGCCTAGTATTCACTTTCTAACATTTTTTAAAGAAAATACTTATTTATTTATTTAAGAGAGACAAAGAGTGTGTCAGCAGGATGGAGGGTGCAGGGAGAGGGAGGGAATCTTCTAAGCATGGAACTGCAGGGCTCAGTCTCAGGACCCTGAGATCATGACCTGAGCCAAAATCAAGAGTTAGCTGCTTTAACTGACTGAGCCACCCAGGCATCCCCAGCTTCTAATTTTTAAATATTTTATTATTTGACTATCTCACTGGAGTAGGAACTACATGAATATATTATAGTCAATGCAGTTGAATTTATTCATTAGGAAACCACCTCTTTCTGATCTTTCTTCCTGTCTCTTTTTGAAGTCTTTCCTTTGATGGACACTGATTTCTACTAAAGGTATGGTAGGCAATAGAACTTAAATATAACCTAATCTGGGGAATATCAACCTCATGACCAGAGAAATTAATTCATTAATGTGGGCTTCATTTAAATGAATTCAAACTTGAGTGAAGCCTAAGAAGTAATTCCCATATGGAGTTCTCTTTCAACTTCAGAAATAAATGAACAAGAACTGGTGGTAATCACCCTTTGACCCAAAGGAGAGAACCTGCTTAGTAGGAAGGCCAATACCCAAAAAACTGAAAATGGAAATGAAAAAAAAAAAAGGACTTCCATCCTGGTCATATCAAAAGAATGTTGAATCAAACTATACCTGAAGATGTGCTCTGGAAATGTATATTAACATCCTTCAAGAAAATGATAATTTACTTAAACTACATGGGACTGGTATTATCCTTCACATGCTAATAATTTCATAATTTATATATTTTTCAAAGGAGATTATGCAGTGGCATGCTGATATATATTTAACAGCCTGATCTCCAAATATAGGTCTGGATTTGTAATGTTTGCTGCTACCATCATACTGTCATTGGACATGGATTTAGAAAGAGATTCACACAACCAGCTGTCACAAATCAGTGGGAGCCACTCAAGCCATACCACTGAGGCTAAGCTGTAGCTATATCACTAAAAGCTCCTTAATTTAAAAAATTAAGTGTGTTTGTGTGGGGGGATGCTAGATAAGATTGTAATAAAATGGTGAAAAAATATTTGAAATATAATATCTAAGGGTTTAATCTTCATAATTTATATGTTATTATTTGAATTATGGAGAGTAAAGAGATTTATCTTAGCAGGATATAATGAATGAAGTGTGGACCATGGACTGTAAAAGTAGTAAGGCAGAGGCAGATACATGATGAAGCAAATTAAGCTTAATTACTTGGAGCCTTCATTTCCACAGGTCTCTTCCTGGATAGGAGAATGACATATGTATGCACATTATCATATGTTTTTATAAAACTGTAAAAGTTAGAATATTTAGCCTGGGTCATTTAAGACCCCTGTCATTTGCAACTTCAGTTTTCCTGTTCTTTATGTGGTGTGGAATGCACTGAGCAACTATACATGTTTTCAGGTTCAGCTAAAATCCAAGTATATGAGGGGATAATAATGGGCATGTAGAAGGGACAAAAGAGGGTGGTTGGTGCTGGTTATGTGAGAATCAATAACATACACATGTTCCTTGAATTCATGAAAAAGCCCAACAATCCAAGAAATATGTTAAAATTAACAATGGCAAAATTTTAAATACTGGAAATTGCATCACTGAAGCAGTATGGAAAAGGAAACCAGGAAAGCAAACTATAAAAATGGACAGAAAACCCTACAGTGGTATGGAAGTTACTGGAGGTCTGAGTCTTAAGAGGCAGATTGACAGGATGACCTCATAAAAGAAGAGAAATGAAATATTTATATCTGGTTAATAAGAAATTAATAAAAATTTACCAGTTTGACAGAGTTCTAGAAGAAACCAGATGGCCATAAAACAAAGAAAAAATAGTAAGCGCTGCTCTGGAGAAAAGTAGCAACACTTTCAAAATGTTTGGGTGAGATGTAGAAATGTAATAGCTCCAAGATGATCCCCAAGGTTTAATTTTAGATTTGTATATTCTACACATACACTCAAGAATTTATCTATTCAATTACCTTGTACGTGTATGTATATACTATAATGTGTATGATTACTTCATCTCTAGGCACAAATCAAGGCAATACTAATTAGAATATTGTTAAAATTCTCACATCTAAGAGAATAAACACTTAAAGACGGACTAAATAAGCAAGCACTCATCTAATGTTTGAGTTTCCTCTTTAGCTTTTTACAAAATTTTATTTTGCTAGAGTACATTTATTTTCTTGAAGGAGATGAAAAATGAAATGAAAATCAGAGGGTAAATTAGCAATTGCTAATTGTTCAAGCCTAATGAAAGCTATGTAGGCCAGATAGTTTTAGAAAACTTTTTGCAAAGCTAAATTGACCCAAACCCCCATGGTCTACTTAGACTATGAACAATTTTTCTTCCAAAACTTAATACTTCCAAAAAAGTATTACTTGGTGCTTATTTATTAATATCTATTTCTCCATAACAGCCTTTGTAAGAAATATTATGTATCACTTTTCAATGTTTCCCAATTTTGTTACTTCTGAAAAAAAATTTTAGATACATTTTTGCCACATTTACACAATATAGAAGAAGACTGTTTTGAGGCTGTGAACATTTTTCTTCATAAAGGATGTGACAAGGAACAGTTTTAGTCAGCCTTATCTTCCACGGGTACAGGGCTAGCACATTGGGGATGGTACATTTTTTATTATTTCCATTACAACCACTGTCAGTTTGGGAAATAGTAATTTTGCCTAAATACACAGCTTGCACATTTTGAATCATCATTTCTAAAAATAATAAAAACACAGTATCAGGCTTAATGTTATGTTGCATATTATTTGAAAATGGAGTACTCTACCAATGGAATTCGGTTGGTTCCAAACTTGTAAAGTATAGACAGTGCATTTTCTCACTTTGTAAACTAAATACATCAAGAATCTTACACTACAGAGCACTGTTGATACCCTGAGGGAAGCAGAGGCTTTGGAAGACACTGCTTACAAAGGAAAGCTTCACTCTCTAGGGGATGGAAATGACAACCAGAAAGATAGGAAACTCCAACAAACTCACAACTAGGAGGCTGCACTGAGTGGTTAGATGCTAGAATCCAAGAGTTTGGCCTGAGCTTGAATCTCTCTTTTGTTGTTGGCTGCTGACAAATTATATAACTTCTATAAAGTGAAGATGGCATTGTAATGTCCTGCAATCTTTTACTGTTTACTGTGAAAGTCAAATCAAATAATAAATATAAATAAAGTGTTTGGTATTTTACCTGGTACATTGTTATTAATTAGTATTTACTATCACAATTGTCTGAAGTAAAGGGACATGAAGAAGATAAATGGATTCTGGGACTGCAGCAAGAAAGAAAAAAAATTGCTTAAATACTTCTAGTATTCTACACATGACTGTGGGATCTCTAGAAATTTGGGAAGACCTGGTACACAATAGTGAAGACATCTCTCTTTAATGTTCATTCAAGAACATCAACAAAGCCTGAGTAGTAACTGTTGAGGTAAATGTTTAGATTAAATTTTACCTGGAATGGTTTAGTGCTTTTTTTGAGCCTACCATTGAATGCTTGATTGCTTGATAACTAACTGCATTTTTCTAACCCATTTAAAAGATTTTTTTTTTTTAAGAAAGGAAGTAGGGGGTTGGTTCAGAGAGAAAATCTTGATCAGGCTCCACACCCAGCCCAGAGTCAGATTCAGGGCTTGATCCCACAACCCTGAGATCATGACCTGAGCTGAAATCAAGTCAGATGCTTAACGGACTGAGCCACCCAGGAAGCCCTCCAACTCACTTAACTAAATGCACTTAAGTCAAAAGTTTTTGTGAGGATTTAAGGATGCTAAATAAAGAAATATTAGAAGTGCTATAGGAGCTAGAATTTTAAAGATAATATTTATAATTACTACCAACAAAAGTCCTTAGGACCTGTACATATTCTCTGAAAATCAGTCTAGAAAAATATCTTGGATCCAAGAAATAGATGATCAACCTTAAACCAATCTTAAGTCACTGTTTAAAAATGACAGACCTCATTAAGTATGTGTATTTTTGCATTTTTCTATATTGAGAAAAATGCAGCTAAACCTAGTGATTTGCTTACGATTCATTTGAGATAAACAATCTCTCTGAAGCTAATTAAATTGTCCAAAAAAAATTTTTTTTAAGATTTTATACATTCATTTGAGAGAGAGAGAGAGAATGCCAGCGAGAAAGCCCAAGCCAGTGAGGGAGAGGGAGAAGCAGACTCCCTGCCGAGCAGGGACCCAACTTGGGGCTTGAATTCAGGACCCCGAGATCATAACCTGAGCCAAAGGCAGACACAACTGACTGATCCACCCAGGTGCCCCTGTTCAAAAATTTTTAATTGATAATTCCATTCCCTTAATTTTCTCATTTTTAACATGATAGATGTCAGTAGTAAATACTGAATTTTTATGAGAACTAGATGACAAAATGAATGGGAAGCAGATGTCACAGTGCCTGACAAATAGCAAGTCAAGAAAATCTGAGTTATTCTTATTACTGGAAGTATTGGTATAAATACTAAACTGTGAGATTCTAGAAACTTTACCTATACAACTAGTCCATTCTGTAACATGTAAGTATGCATGTTTTCTATAACTGCTTCAGTAAAGAAAGAAGAGAGAAGGTCAAATAAAGTAACAGGAGACAAAAATATCTAAACACTTTTGCATCTTAGTTCCTTTCCTAAGTAGAGACATTTAGAATGTTCAGTCTCTTAAAGTTGTTTACCTGTCATGGATTTCACACCAAATTTGACTTGCACGTGAGGGATATTTTATTTAACTATGAAAAATACCCAAAATATAATTTTGTTATAATATGTGAACTTCAAATTGAAAGCTGAATTTGAATTCACTGTACTAGGCAAATCACATAAAGGTTCTCCTTCCACATAACATTTTTCAACTAAATCTAATACCTCGAGTCTCATGAATCTTGGTCTTTATATAAACTGTCATTTGGTATCCACACACAAACTTTCTAGTATCCGTAGCATCTTACCAAACTAACAAAAGATTATGATATACTCTCATTTCTTTCCACCTAAGAGAATTTTGTTGGGATGGTATAAAATATTTCAGAGAACTTTGAAGCAAAAGCAAAATATTCCAAATGATTGATTTCTCTCTCCAGCTCCCAGCATCCCCATCTGACTTTCTTACCTATTGCCTAAATATATATATATATTCTCTTCAGTCTTCAATGAAATATTCTGATGAAAACTTGATCAATGCACATTTGAAATTTTGAGAACTTTTCTTTACCCCAGGTTTTTCTAAAGGTTCAGAAATAATTATCTATCTAAATATCAGCTGTATGTGTCTCCTTGTTTTTTGACAATATCCACTCTTTCTAGGATGCAAATTTACCTGCCTTCTGTGTAAATCATGTGTTGCTGAGTTGCTGGTCCTAAGATTAATGCTTCCAAAATGAAAGTGAATAATTCTATATTCCTTACCTCACTGGAATATAGACTGTAGGTCTTTTATGTGGGAAATGTCAACTAGGAGATGTTTGTCCCAGTCAGCCTTACTTTCTTCTTGAATTTCATGGCCTTTTTTCCTTTTTGACAATTCCACAGTGCTCATACCCTTCCAGCTCCATAAATTGGGGAGATCTGTATTTAATCTACTAATCAAATATATTAACTAATTCATCTGAATCCATCTGAATGTTCTTTATTCACAGATCAATGAAGAACATTTACATCCTCTATTGTATCAAGAACCACATGGAAGTACCTAACTGCATAATTTCAGAAAATGTGAACTATAGCAGGGAAGGTATTTTGGAGATGTATTATTGATAAAAAATCCATCTCCCTTTTATAATTAAAGCCTCCACCATAGAAAGTACAGATCTCATCTATACCAACAAATTGTATGACATAATAAACTGGGTCCAGTCATCATGAAGTATCTGGGTTCAGTTTCCAGTTAATCCACTTAACTAAGTAACTTTAACCATACTGTTTCTCTCAGCCTTAGCTCTCTTTATAAAAATCAGTTGAAGTGTGCCCATGTGGTTTAGTAGGTTAAGTGTCTGACACTTGGTCTCCACTCAGATTACGATATCAAGCCCTATATTGGGCTCAGTATGGAGTCTGCTGGGGATTCTCTGCTCTCCCTCTCCCCCCTCTTCACCCTCCCAAATAAATAAATAAAATATTTAAAAAATTAATTGAAGACCAGAAGACAATGGATATCAGATGCTTAGAATTATGTTGCATGAATAATAACAACCACCTCAAAGAGAAGGATAATGGAAATGATGACATGACAATGATCATGGTGTTTCTTTTCATCACTTCTTATCCCCCTCCACTCCTAATTGTCTATAATCAGTTTAAGCTGTTAAATCCTGAATACCTGACTGTTAACTTTTCTATAGTTATTCTCTGTGGCATCTAAATTCCTCAGGGCTTACTTGTATTTTTTCTTATTATGTTTTTTATGTTCACGGAGGCTTCATCAAATCTTCAGAAAAATAAGGCAATTCACACGAAAGAATATATATATGTATGTAAAGTGGAATTATATATAAATAAAATTGCATCAGCTTTAGGTTACTATGCCTGTATGCATAGGAATGATAGATATTCCACTAATTTATTCAATATGTATTCTTTTTTGAATTTGTTATTGGGCACTGAGTAAATACTATGTATTTTGCTGTACTTGAAAGCGTTAAGTTGCT
Source organism: Mellivora capensis (assembly GCA_004024625.1). Taxonomy (NCBI): domain Eukaryota; kingdom Metazoa; phylum Chordata; class Mammalia; order Carnivora; family Mustelidae; genus Mellivora; species Mellivora capensis. The sequence continues at coordinate 17,322 of PISX010003206.1, read as the reverse complement.
GAAAACCTGTGCATGACAGTTTACTTTGTCTTCTAACTCTCTTGCAAACCTAAACTTTGAATATAGATTGCTATAAAAATATAGGATATTTTGGGGCACCTGGGTCGCTCAGTGGGTTAAAGCCTCTGTCTTTGACTCAGGTCATGATCTCGGGGTTCTGGGATCGAGCCCCGCATCGGGCTCTCTGCTCAGCAGGGAGCTTGCTTCCCCCCCTCTCTCTGCCTGCCTCTCTGCCTACTTGTGATCTCTGTCAATAAATAAATAAAAAATCTTTAAAAAAATATAGGATATTTTATGGGCTCCAACACAACCTTGTAGTTGGAGTTTCTTAGAAGAAACTACTCCAATATTTCTACCCCAAATATGAAGTTGCTCTAGAAAAGTACCATGACTGCAATATCCAGGCTTCCTTCAATAAAATTATAGAAGTTTTCTACCTCAAAAAGCAGTCCACAACTTTATTTTTCTGATTACTGAAAAATACTTCCCCTTAATAGGTATAGTATCTGCTTCCTTAGACCTACTGATGTGAAGTATTAGTTCTGCTCCCTAGAGCTCTACAGTACAAGTCTAATCCATCTTCCACATGACAGCCCTTCACATATTTGAAGACAGCTTGCACTGCCCTGATAAGTCCTTAATCTATATATTCCTGTGGTTCAACTACATTTTTGTCAATTCCAGTTATTCCTTCTTGACTTCCTATGTGGTTATTCTCTGTAATACTTCAGCTTAACTTCATCAGTGCTTAGTTTCAAGATATTCTTCCCCTGGAATAATCCTCAAAATGAATGAACATAACACCAAACAGGAGTTATTAAAATGTTGGGAAGAAATTCAAACCTCAAATATCACTTCTTGATGCTTTAGTTATCAATTGCTATGTTATAAATGGTTCCAAACTTTATGGCATTACACAATAATCATCTTACCACGTTTATGGTTCTGTGAATGGGAAACTCAGAGAGAGCATGATAGGGATGGGTTATCTCTGCTTCAGGATACCTGAAGCCTCTGCAGGGGGGCATTAAACAGCCTCATGTGACAAATGAATGGGGCCTGAAATCATTTGGAGGCTTCTTGACTAACTTATCTATGCCTGCTCTGGGAGGACTCAAAGACCTCAGCTGAGGAAGGAGTCTGTAGCACCTACATATGTTCTTTTCATGTGGCTTGAACTTCTTATAGAGCCTTGCAGCTCATTTCTTAAAGGGAGGAATCAGAGATAGAATGTGCCAGAAAAACTAGGCAAAAGCTAAAAAGCTTCTTCTCACCTTCTCCAAAGACATGCAGGTTCACTCTGACTACTTCCCATGAATTACAAGTTTCTAAGTAAAGCCCAGGTTTGAATGGAGGGTCACTGGACTCTTCCTGATAGACGAGTGGCAGGACTGCAGAGGATCATGTGGGATAGCAGATACTATGAGCATCATCTTTGGACAATTGAATCTGCTCCAGTATGCCCTCCAGCCAAGACTCACATCCCTTCACATGCAAAATATCCACCTCGGAAGACCCTAAACATCTCATCCCAGACAGTAAGAAAAAGTTCAGGATCCCACCATCTACTCTGGACTAGGTACAGAGGAGTCTCTTCCAGCTCAGCTCTTCTCAAGTGGCTTATCTCCATTTAAATGCTTGTAAACTAAAGAGATCATATCTCTGTCCTACAAACTGAGGATACAATGTTGAATCAGGCATAAAATCATTATAATAGGCATTGCCATAGAAAGGGGGGGACACTCAGTGAGGGGCATTTGAGTGGCTCAGACAGTTAAGCATCTGATTCTTGATTTCAGCTCAAGTCATGATCTCACGGGTTGTGGGATGAAGGTTGTGGGATCTCACGGGTGGGGCTCTGCATTGCTCAGTCTGCTGAAAATTCTCTCCCTCTGCTCCTTCCCCCACTCACAAGCATCCATGCACGCATTCTCTCTCTAAAATAAATAAAATCTTAAAAAAAAAAAAAAAAGATGGGTACCTGGGTGGCTCAGTCATTCAGTGTCTGCGTTTGGCCCAGGTCATGGTCCCAGGGTCCTGGGATCGAGCCCCGCATCAGGCTTCCTACTCAGTGGGGAGCCTGCTTCTCCCTTTCCCACTCCCCCTGCTTGTGTTCTCTCTCTCGCTGTACCTCTGTCTGTCAAATAAGTAACTAAAATCTTAAAAAAAAAAAAAAAGGTAATAGAAAAAGAAAGGCTAGGGGGGATCGATGAAAGATACAGAACAACCACTGCTCCGAAAGATACTACAACCACTGTAGTAATTTTGTAGTCTTATTGGATATGTGTTGCTAATTCCAGAGGCCCTTTATTTTGCATTGCTTTTTACACTTGCAGTCCAAGCTGTTAAAATTCTTAAAAAAAAAACAACAACCCTCTAGCTTCCTTATGTACCAATTTATAATCCGCCCATTAAAAGAAAGCCATATGCATCAATTTCTTTGATAAATTCTTTCAACTTTGGACTTCCTATGAGACAGCTGTGGGACATCATCGGTAAGATTTAATAGAAGTCTACTTTTTACCAGAGAGTACCTCAGAGGCACACAATAAATAACCTTAGTAAACCTCCATCTGTCTTAAAGAGTCTGTGAGGCATCACTTAAAATTTTTTTGGAGACTTTAACAAAGAGATTTTCAGTCACACCCTTGGCTTTCTCTTTACTCTGAGGCCACATTTTCCTGACAACCTTGTAGATCTAATTATTTGCCCTGAGTCCTTTTACTATTTTGAAATACTTTTGCATTCTGAAGAGGCTGGGAATAAAAAAAATAGTTCCCCCCCCACAAACTTCAGCAACTCTTTTCTTTTATAAACTTTTTCTAAAGTTTTCTTGAAAATTGAATAATTCCTTTTAGCTGATTTCTATTTGTATTTTATCATACATAACTAAAAGAAATCTGGTGATGCTTAAAAAACTCACCATGGAAATATCCTTAGCACATTCATGTAGTTTGTTAGAGATATTTTCCATTTTCCATGTTACCACAGTATGACCAAATTTTCTGTCACAATATAACAAGGATCCTCTCTCTTCTGGCTAAGTAATATTTTTTTCACTTTCCTTTAAGCCTTCACTGATAACATATTCAAAGGCCTGCCAGGCTTATACCTGCGACCTACCCCCAAACCAATGCCAGGATGTTATAAGGAAATGATAAATTGTTGAACACTACCTTGAGACTGATGATGTTCTAGATGTTGGCTAATTGAATTTAAATTAAAAAAAAAAGAATACCAGCTGTTTTCAGTTTTGTTACATTGATGCCATATTTTGAGACACGAAATTCTATTTCAATTATCCCTTGCTGCACAACAAACTATCCCAGATTACTGGTGTAAAATAAGATCTTATATTATGCTGATTTTGTGAATCAGGAATTTGGACAGGAATCAGGAATTTGTACAAGAGAGACAGTTTGCTTTCCTGCATCATATCTGGGGACTCAATTAAGAAGAAACAAATGGTCAGGATGACTTAAATGACTATAGGCTAGAATTCCCCCCTTCCTTTCTCCCTTCCTTCCTTTCTACTCTTTCTTTCTTCCTGGTTTTATTTATTCATGAAAGAGAGAGAAAGAGTGAGAAAAAGCACAGACAGGGGAAGGGGCAGAGGGAGAAGCGGGGAGCCTGTTGCAAGAGTCTATGCTAGGACCCTGGGATCACAACTTGAGCCAAAGGCAGATGCTTAACTGACTGAGCTACCCAGGTGTCCCATAGAATTTCTTAAAAAAAAAAAAAAAAAAGATTTATTTTTTTGAGAAAGAGAAAGGGGAGGGGTAGAGGGAGTGGGAGAGAGAAAATCATTCAGCAGACTCTCTGCTGAGCATGGAGCCCAATGTGGGGCTCCATCCCAGAACCCCTGAGATCATGACCTGGAAATCCAAATTGAGTTGGATGCTTAACCAACTGAGTCACCCAGTCACCCCTCTGAAGGCTTCTTCATGCATCTGGCACATAGGCTGGGATGACTAAAAGCTATGCTCAGCTAAAGGTTATAGATTGGAACATTTACACATTATTTCAGCATGTGGCCTGAGCTTCTCAGTTCATGGCAGCTGAATTTTAAGGACTGTGGGGAGTGAACAGGGAGAGAGCAAGTGTTTTCAGAGACTAAGGCAGAATATGTATAATACAGACGTCAGCTGGTGTCACTCTAGCCTCATTTTATTGATTATAAGTGAGTCACTACAGCCAATCCAGATTCAAGGGTTTGGGCTGCAGTTTTTGATTAGGTGAACAGGAAGGTCACAATGCAGAGAAGAGTTTATAGGGTGATGGTATTATAGCCATCTTTGTAAAATAAAATCTGATACATCTGGTAATTATTAATATGTGCCTTATTTCCAATCTGGCTACTGTATATTATTTGGAAAAAAAAATCCCATTCTTGAATTGACTTCATTATGAGATTCTTTGTGAACACACTTTGGAATTTGAATTACTGCTCAAGTTATCTTTTGAATCAAACAACAGGTCCCATAAAAGAAAGATGAAGGGCTCTATTACATCTATCTGATGAACAAAAGTCACTTCCATATAGCTCTTTCCATTTAATGTCTCCATATTATATTCTATTTAAATGCATTTGGTATTAGCAGGGTGAACCTTGACTAAAGTATGAGATAACAAGTTTGCTTTGGGCACTGTCTATTTTTTGTGAGGGAGCAGGTCATGTGAAGGTAACCTGGATAAATTATGCAGGGTAATGACAAGAGTATGGGACATCTGGTCTCATGGTACAAATATAACTAGCTCCATCATATGGCCACTTCCCTAAAATGGCCCAAATACCCATTAGACCAAGACATCTGTGTGAACCAAAAAGCCCTACACGTTCAGAAAACCATGTGACCAGAACCCAATCATTTAACCTCTAATTTTCCAGCTTACTCTAATACTTCTATCAAAAAAATTCTTAAAATTTTCTGTCATCTCCAATCCATGGACTGTCACTCACTATCATCTACTCATGGTTTAATTACACAGTTAATATTCCATGGGTCTTTATCAGAACAGCATCTTTACAAACTCTCTTAGTCTTTATGGTTTCCCCACCTCTGTTACACTGACCTGGAAACACTTCAGTTATGGTTAAAAACAACTATCTTCCTACTGTCTGCCACTGATCAGTTTAATACTGCTGGGGCCAGGGGGAGACAATTTGTGAAATAAAATTTTATGCCCTGAATAGATTTGTTTGGCTTGATTAAAATCATGGCTATAACCAGAAGCCATGGGTTTCAAGCTTCAGTTAATTAAAATTCTACAGAGAAACTAAACAAATTGATGACTAAGTACTGCGATAATGTTGAACTCTGGGCTAGTTACTAACTTTCGTTTAGAAAGACAACAAAGAAAATGAATGAATATTTACATATCTGTCACCAAAGTTTTTAGGTTAAACTTCATATGTTCCGCAACTTGTTGCAATAAAGTTCAGGTTCTGCCTAAGTTTCTTGACCAAAGGAGACAAAGAGTTTTCTTCCTACAAATTTAAATTTTTAAAAACAATGTTAGGACTGCTTATGCCTAATATCTGAATGTTTAGAATAAAAATATTTCCTAGACTGTTTCAGAAAAAACTTGTTCATCCACGGTTTTCATCTGTATTTGGTACAGGAGAATGGTTTTACTGATAATAATTGACCATTGAGTATGACTTTGTTGATCTAAACTAAAACACATAGCATTTCTAAATAGGTTAGAATCATATCTAAAGATAGCATTCCTTGCAAAAAAAAAATGGTTTGCATTTAAAATAATAAATCAAACAGTTGTCTTCTTAATCTATGTCTCAGCAGAATTCAAAGACTTACCAATCCCCCATATTGAAGTATTTTATTATTTTAGCTCTGATACAACTACATTTTACTGGTTATCAGGTTTTTTTAATGTCTAGGTGTATACACTATTATTTTATTTCAATATAATATAATTTCTGTATCTTGAGAAGATTAAAGTTTATAACCTAGAATTAAATGAACTAGAGTGGAATTGATTAAAAGAGGTAGATTCAAAGTTAAAGCATAAAGCAATTTCACTCACTCTCATCTGTACATCTTCCAAGTGCTTTTTTGAATTATTATTCTCTCTCACTGTATAAAATATTGAATAAATCCCTAAGCCTTCACAATCACACTGTAGTATTTAAAAATCCTGTCCAGTTCAATGACAAACTTTACTCTCATTTGACTTAAAGCCATTCTCTTTCCAGGCAGCTTTGACCTAAATCTGTCAGAGCAGCTTCCATATCCTTTGTGTTCAGTTTCTTTCTTCTGTTTGCTTTACCTCCTCTTCTGTATTTCAGTTGAATAGTACCTCTATCCCCAGACTTAGGGGCAGGGTAATGGGCTATAGGAAACAAGTGTAAAGTTATGCAGTAAGTACAATACATAATATGACATCAGAACCACCTTTGTGTCAACTGCTGAAATAAAGTACTTTTGTACTCCAAAGTACTCATCAAAGAATATTACTGAAAACCATTGTCCTTTAGCTCCCTGATAAAGATAAAGCTTCTTCCATTTAGACTTTTATGACTTGCTCTCTCAGCCTCTAGCCTTTTCTTCTTTAAGATTTTGTTTATTTTAGGGAGAAAGGGAGAGAGTGCCTATGCACAAGCACTAACAGGAGGAGGGACAGAGGGACAAGCAGAGTCCCCTCTGAGAGTAGAGCTCAATGTAGAGCTCGATCCCAGGACTCTGAGATCACTACCTGAGCCAAAGTCAGATGCTTAACCAATTGAGCCATCCGGGCACCCCTTAGCCTCTGTCTTTTGGATGTCTATACTAAGCACACACTTTCTTTTGAGATCACTTTGTCCATGCTTCCTTCCACAAGGTTCAATGCTAGCCCAGAGGAAAGTGCCCTATAGGATTTAAGTTCTGTCCATTCCCCATGCAGCTCAGGTAACTCTCCTGCTACAGGCTATTAGAACCTGTACACATTTTCAGGCTTAAATCAGAAAATATTTCTTATATCCCTAAAAATTTAAAGGTCACAGACAATATCTCTGAGTAGTTCTTTCAGCTTTACTTCACATAATTTGTCCATTAACAGCTCTTTCTCCAAATAAATTCCCATTTTTTTTTTTTACCATCACACTTCTTCCAGCATATAGGCTGGAGTTGAATAAATAACTAGTTTGACAGTATCATACTATGTTCTGCTTATGATCTAGCACCTAGTCTTGCTTAAGGGAGCCACTCCCCAAAGCAAAGAAACTCCAACATAACAGGAAAAGTTCCATTTGGCATTGTGTTACAAAGAGTCAGCTCCTAAAGAGACCTTGAGAATTCTAGTACTAATTCTGTATTTCCAAAGAGGTCATGGAAAACTCAAGAAAAGTAAGATTAAGGACCAATGTCTAATTTTAATTACTTTGATAACAATTTTTATATTTTTGATATTTTTCAGAGTACTTTATAAGGAATCATATCTATATTAATCATTTTTAAAATTACTCATGTTATGTATTATTACGAGAAGAAACTAGACTCACTTCTACAAAACCTATCACTGGATACTTAGGTAAGTTTAAATTTACTAAAAGTAGGTTATTTATATGTATTTTTTGAAGACTTTATTGATTTGAGAGAGAGAAAGAAAAAAAAAAACAGAGGGGGAGAGAAAGAGAAGTGGACTCCCCACCAAGCAAAAAGCCAGATATGGGGCTTGATCCCAGGACCCTGAGATCATGACCCGAGCTGAAGCTAGATGCTTAACCAACTGAGCCACCCAGGCACCCTAAAAATAGGTTATATTAAACCCACTCAAATAAGTTGATTAAAATGCAACTTTATATTTCTGAGCTACTTAAAGTCTTACTAAATAGAAAAGACCCCCACAGGTATGAGTATCACTTTGGATTATCTCTTTCCTACAAACATTCAATAACTCCCCTTTGCTTATGACATTAACCTCACTAGTTCAGTGTCATAAGTGTTCCTTTTCTACAAGCTTCCTATTTTCTTCAATAAGCTTATCTCACTTCACTTCCACACTCATTTTCTTTGCTCATCCATGTACTCTTGTGACATAAGAAACTCATTATCTGATTCCCCAGGTATCTTCTTCCCCTGAATCCCTCCAGTTAAAGTCCTATGCCAAAAATGGTACTAACTTACTTAGACTTTGCTGTTTAGGCCAAACGCAAATGTGTATGTGAGCTTTACCTCAACTAGATTTTAAATTACCCAATCCTAAACCCGTTTTGTTTATTCTTCAGTGCCTTGGATAGGACGCTGTATAAACAGAGCAGGCTGGCAACACATTATGTTCGTGATAATTTATTATGCAACAAATAAATACATATACTACTATAGAGTGGAGTTCTTAAATTTCACCAGAGAAAAACAGAGTGATATGACTGTCGATGTAAGTTATGCAGTAGCACACCATGGCCTGATTTATTTCTGTTTATGCATATACTTGATTTCTGATATGTCTACAAAGATAAAAACTGATTTTTATGTGCCTTGGAATTTGTTTATATTTATTTATAAATATATTTATTTATAAATGAAAATAAATATAAAATTTAAAATTAAAAATATATTTATTTATATAAACAAATATGAATTTGTTTATATTTATATATTATATATAATATATGTATTATATATATATCTATATATTTGTTTATATTTTAATCAGACACATATGTACATAATATGTATGCACGTACTGGATAAGTTTGATATATGTATCTCATATATGAAATATATATGTTGGTATATGTATACCACAGAATGTGTACATCCTAGTCAATTGCCCCTTTTATGCCTCCAACTAACTGCAGTGATTAGCTAAGGCACTCCAGAAGAGGAGAACTGCCAGGCTGACCCGGAAAATCATGAGTTAAATAAATGGGCACTGAGAAGCCCCTAAGTTTTGGGGTAATTCATTATGTATTTAAACAGTGGTATTTGGGATTAGGTATTAATCCAAAGGATAGAAACACAGTGATTCAAAGGGGCAGCTGCACCCCAGTGTTTACAACAGCAATGTCCACAATACCAAAATATGGCAAGAGCCCAGATGTCCAACAACAGATGAATGGAAAAGAAGATGTCATATATATATATACATATATGTATATATATATACATATATGTATATATATGTATATATATATATATATATATATATAACTGGGTAACTGGGTGATGGGCATTAAGGAGGGCACTTGATGTAATGAGTACTGGGTATTATAAGCAACTGATGAATCATTAAGCTCTACTTAATTGATTTTAGGTAAAAAATAGTAGTTAGATCCAACTGCTTATTTATTGTGAATATAAAGAAGAATTACATTACAATAATGTATTATGCTGATACATATATTTTAATTCAAATAATTTGATCATGATCTCAATTTTACTAAATGCATATATGTCTGATGTCTTTGGAAACTTGAATTTTTCTTCTTGCTCATGAAATAGACCATAGATTGTGGTGGTAGACATATTGAGAGTTTAGATGGTTCCACAGAGAATAGCTATAAGAAACAATATATGCAGCTCTGCAAACAATAGCCAGCAAACAACATTCAGCCAATAGAGTAAAGGAGAGCAAGAATGAGAGCTCAGAGACTCACCACATTCATTTTCCTAATGAGTTTGATGTGATAGATAAATGAAATACTTTACTTAGCAAAAATAATTTGAACTTTGTAACATTCTAAAGCTAATTTACATTTTTAACCTTTGTGTAAAAACAAATTTGAAAACCCAAGATTCCTATCCACAAAGTTACAGCACATTCAGATCAAATGAAATGCTATAATAAAGTTCTTAATAATTTATATTCCAAACATCTGATTTTTTTCTTGAATTATGAAAGGATTTCAAGCCAAGAAAGCTGTATGTATACATGTAAAAATGAGGAAGGTAATTCTATAAGTGTATTTCATAGCTATTATCAGCTACTTTTTTTTCCTTCAGATTATTTCATTCAAATGGCCACTGCTGGACTAAAAATGTAGGATGTTAAAATGAGATATTTAGCTCAATACTATTCCACTGCATGTATATACCACATTTTCTTAACTCATACATCTTTGGGTGGTCACTTGTACTGTTTCCATATTTGTCTACTCTGAATAATGCTGCAATGAACATGAGGGCTGTAGATATCACTTTGAGATGTTGATTTCATTTCTTTTGGATATATATCCCAAAGTGGTATTGCTACATCACATGGTTCTGTTTTTCGTTTTTTAAGGAATCTCTGTACTGTTTCCATAGCTGTGCTATTTTACATTGCCATCAACATTCTTACAAGGGTTCCAATTTCCCTACAACCTCACCAACACTTGCTATCTTTACTTTTTGTGTTGTCCTAATAGGCTTGAGATATTTCATGGTAGTTTTAATCTGAATTTCCCTGATAATGATGTTGACCATCTTATCATATACATCTTGGCCATTTGTACATCATCTTTGGGGAAATATTGATTTGAGTCTTTTGCTCATTTTTTAACTGGGTTACCACAAAAAAGGGGGGCACAAGAAAATGCTGGGAAGTGTTGGATAAGAATATCATCCTGACTGCTATGGTGGTAACATGTGTGTTTATTTATGTCCATATTTATCAAATTGTATACATTGAATATGTACAGTTCTTTATTATTTATACCTCAATAAAGCTGTTAAAAAATAAAAGCTTTCAGAGAATATACCTAATGCCTGATAAAAATAAGGTAGTATTTACCATTTGTCAGGCCCTGCTCTAAGCATTTTAAATATATGACATTAACTCTTGGTGGTTACAACTCTTGATACTGCACACCAACTCAATAAAATAGGTACTATTATTGTGCATCATGAAACTGAGACAGAGAAAAGTACCACAATCACTAAATAAAAAGTAGAGAAGGGACTCAAGTCCTGGAAGTCTGTTTGCTTCAAATTGATACCCAACTTCCTCTGCCTTGCCTGATGGACTGAGCTGGGAATTAGCTCTTTAAAATCAAATAACAAGCGAACTCAAGCAATAAGTATTTGATTCCTTAAAATGACAATTAAGGTCAACAGAGTCTGATACAAGTTTCAGTCTTCCATTATGTTGGCCTCAGGAAGTTAGAATAAATTCTGCCAATGAGTTAGAAATTTACCAGAGGTTGGAAATTCATCTGCTTCATTCACGGTTTCTGAAGGCAGTAGACAACAGCCAAAACACACTCTCACATCTACAGTGAAATCTTTACCACAACATCCCTGTGAGAAGGCATAGATGTCACCATTTTATAGCTAAATAAGTCAAAGCTCAGAGGGGATGAAAAATTTACTACACGTCCCCTGTTTTAGGTAGATTTTCTCCCTTCAGTTGCACTGTTCTTTCCCTTACGGCATGTGTCTCTTCTCATTTTATGAACTGGCTAAAGGACTCGTGCAATGTCAGACTACCCAGCATATCCCCAGTCGCCTTTCTCTTTTTTTTACTCTGAGATTAGAGGCCTGGAGCTCTGACTCTTGTTTTATGATTTAACTGTAAGCACAGGGCAAAATACAAGGTATGACGTTCATGTAAAATATTGGTAAGTAAATTTACACAGATCGAAATTTCTCTTCTTCCTTTATAGATCAAACTACTTGCCTCGAAGCAGTGTTACTCCTAATTATACTAATAAGAGTGATCAAATTAAATTCCTTTATATTAGCTCTGGAAATTGACTTCCCTTGTTTGCAATCACTGAAGTCCATATAACTGATTTGGTCTCAATTCTCTGGAGCTTCTTGAAAATGACCTCTAGCTCTTCATATAAATTAATTTTTTAAAATGCTTTTACATTTGGAGAACAGGGTTGACACCTCTAGGTCAAGGATAAAAGAAAATTAAACTTTTAACATTTCAGATTTTCTTTTCTTCCTGTGGTTATTAGAACTTATAAATAAATTAATTTGTGTGAATAATTTTTTGTGAACAAATGAATCTTATGTGTTTTTTTTAATGCAATCTAAAAGTGGCTCGAGTACTGCACATAAACATTAACAGAAACATTAAGGATGAACTAAAGTAAGTTTCGAATGATAAAGCTTAGTGGTACTTTAGTCTAAAACAGCAAAGGCAGCAGTTTTATCTGCACAAGTCTATAATTTAATGACCAGAGATTTAATGAGAACACACCTCTCAAAAGTATGCAGGAAACAATTAGCCATAGTATAAGGCAGCATTTGAAAAGTGATACATGAAATATACAAAGCAAGTGAAATAGGAAGACAGAAGAAAGAAACACATTCTCTGGTGAAGGATGAAAGAATAGTTCATGGAAGGAGAATTGTAGCTTTGTTTAAGAGTAGACTGGAAGGGAGCACCTGGGTGGCTCAGTGAGTTAAAGCCTCTGCCTTCGGCTCAGGTCATGATCCCAGGGTCCTGGGATCGAGCCCCACATTGGGCTCTCTGCTCAGCGGGGAGCCTGCTTCCCTTCCTCTCTCTCTGCCTGCCTCTCTGCCTACTTGTGATCTCTGTCAAATAAATAAATAAAATCTTAAGAAAAAAAAAAAAAGAGTAGACTGGAAGGCCTGGAAAGAAAACTTAATTCAGGTAGAGGGAAGAGCATCAATATGGCACAAATGCCACAAAGTTCTTGGCAGAACAAGACAGTGCTTGATGTGTATTTGGTGTCATTATATCTGGATTAAGATTTCTCCACAGATTTTTTCAAATACCTGCCAAATCCAAGAAATGGAATTGACATAGTACAGACATGCATTGCATGGAAATCATGGAAGCTGTGGGTAGTTAAACCTCTTTCAGTCTGACTGTGAGCACTGTAGCACTTGATGGTTAGCAGGCAGTAATTTTTTGGTCAATTTTTGTAATTTGTAAGAGGAACTAAAGTTTACCCTAAAACTAATTTTAGAGACAAATTCTAAGAAAAAACTAAAAACAAAACAGAGGCATAGAGTCAATGAGTCTACATTTAAAATTCTTAAGTGAAATCTCAAATAACCATTTAATCAAAAGTCTAATGTGGTAATTACCAGTGATCTAATCTATTCATTAAAATGTCATCACTAATGACTAAACTTGTAAACACTGCATTTGCCAAAGTTACAGACACATTCTTATTTTTAAAAATTTTATGACTGAAATATAAATTTCTTCATTTTGGTTTTTTCCATATTTAGTCTGAATGATGGAGATTTATTAAATGTGTTCTACTTTATTGCTGTGTGTGACAGGGTTTCTGAATAGGGATACTGGAAATTAACATTTTTCTGTTTCTTTTTTTAAGATTTTATTTACTTATTTGGGAAGAGAGAAAGCATGAGAGGGGGGAGGCTCAGAGCGAGAAGCAAACACCTCTTGAGCAGGGACCCCAGTGCGGGACTCGATCCTGGGACTCCAGGATAATGACCTGAGCTGAAGGCAGTCACTTAAGTAACTGAGCCACCCAGGTGCCCAACGTATCTCTATTTCAAAAGTCCAGTCATGTACTACTAAAACTTCTAGGTTAAAACAATGTAGAGTTTTTGTGTTCATATTCTATATGACATTTGTAGGCAAATTAACTCATAAGAAGTACTTTAAAACCATCTTGGGTGGCTCAGTGAGTTAAGTGTCCAACTCTTGATTACTGCTCAGGTTATGACCTTAGGACTGTGAGATGGAGCCCCATGTCAGACTCTGCACTGGGCATGGAGCCTGGTTGAGATTCTCTCTGGCTCTCTTGCTCTGTCCCTCTGCCTGCACTTTCTTTCTCTCAAATAAATAAATAAATCTTTTTCTTAAAAGGTATTTCTTACTGTATTTGGAGGTAAGTGTTACAATAGTGACAACGCAAAATGTAAATGGCATGAGAAAATGTAGAGCTAGTTGCCAGAGACATTGAAGTAAGGCATCCACTACCAAGGCAATGCCATCTGAAGGAAGGGAAGGCAAAAGAAGGATGGCAGTATTCCATCATTAGGAGAAAACACAAAGGCATAGAAGCATGGACAGGCACTGGGAAAAGCAAGCAGCTTGGTGCACTAGTGTGCAGTGTATTTGGAGGAGCAGTTTGGAAAGAAAAGAAGACCTACAGAAAATTGAACAGGGGACTGACAAACAATGAATTTTCTTAATACAATTAATGCTAGTGTAAGATTGAGGGTATTTAATTTGGGAGTCAGGAGGAGGGATACTTGGAGAAAAAATAGAGGAAGAAAACAACTAGGAAGATATTATATTATCTGAGTTGGAAGAGAAACTGAAGTTCTACATTCTCAAGCTCACTCTTTTATTTCAGATGTTAAAATATTGATTACTTATCACAATTATTACTTCAGGCTTCTTTATATGAGGCTTATATCTAATAATTCAAGTTTCAATCCTGCATTAGATTCTGGAAAAGCAAAGCAGTTAGGACAAAGTCCCTGACCTGGTAGAGCCCATGAAATCAAGAGATACAAATAGGAATAGAGATGGCAATACAAAGCTTGGGGTTACAGCAAATATAAATAATAATTACAAGGGGTAAAGAATTTTGAGGATTACTTCACAACTCATATTTTGAGATCTGTATCTTAAAGTATAACTGTGCTCACCCTCAAAATTGGTATAGCATTTTCTATGGCTTCAACTAATTTTATTAGTAACATTAATCTTTATAGAAATCAATATTAATGATGCAAAACAAGTGATGTATAGATTAGACTAAATATCGTCAAAGGAGAATATTGTTTTCTGGGGGGGCATTAGAAAAATCATTTCTATATTTCTAATCTTTTTGTTAAATTTAATCATACATTTACCACCTTGGGGGTTATCATAAGAGGTTAAAAAAAGTATGTGTGTGTATATATATATATATATATACACACACATGCACACAAATGTATATATACATATGTATACTTTATATATGTACATTTGTGTGTATATATGCACATTAGTATTATGGCAATATTAAACTTGTAGAGTCAAAAGGGAAGAGATATAATATCAGGAGACCAAAAAAAAAAAAAAAAGCAAAAACAAAAACTAAGAGAACAAAAACAGTATAAGAGAAGGCCACTCCTGTATCTGGACCCTGGTAGGTGCTTAATAAATGATAAATTAATTTAAAAACAGATGTTTGAGTTGATTTTTCAAAGTAATGTTTAAATCATTATATTTCATTTTAAGTTTATAACAAAATTCTAATTTTTTTATTTTGAAAATTTTAGTATTTTTTATTTTAATTTTTTTAAGTCATTTACTTTCTCAAAAAGTTTATTGCTTTTCAAATTCAATTACAGCTCTTACGGAAAAGATGAGTAGAATCAAAAGTTTAATATGTAAATATAATAATTAAAATTATTTTCCAGAAATGTTCCCAAACAATATTGAGTTAGAATTTTTAGGACAGAAATAATTTTTTCATTTAACAATAAGTGATCAGTTTAAGAAAATGAGGTTATAAATTGATATTTTAATTTATTATTTTTACTTCCTAGTAGTAAGTGAGCTGTACTGTCATTTATTGTTATTGCAACATGTACATGAAGAATGGCCACTGGATTACATTGCTGAAAATGTTCTAAAAATGACAGGATAAAAAAAAAGAAATTTTGCTCTTTCAACTTCAGTATATGTGAATTTGATCTAGATTATTTATCTTCTGTTCCAAGACCTTTACAGAAAGTATTGGGACTATGTAACACACAGCTTTGAAGTTCACAATTTCTATATCATATCAATTATTCATTTGAATAATTTGCCAAATAGAGGAATACAAGAAGTGAAAAAATGCAACTATAAGCTTGTCTCCCCTCCTACAGCTCTCCTTGACTTTGCTTCTCCCCTATGTATTTGAGTTCTTTTTTAGTATATAATCCTAGTGTTTTATCTGCATCAGTTTAGATATAGACAAAACACACATATACGTAATATATGTATTTTTTCTGTTATTTGTGTACTTAATGAAGAAGCTCTTTCATAACTCTTCCCTCAGGTGTGTTATAAAAGTCCCAAGTCCCCAAAAGCATTCACTGCCCACTTGTTTCCTCTAAGATCATTCTTTTCATCCAACATCATCATTGCACTATGAAGCACATCTACAGTCCTCTCCACTTCAGTGTAGCATCTGACAGAGGGTGCCACCATGCCCACATTCATTTCTGGAGATATAATTTCGAGCAGAGTGTGTAAAAAACAAAACAACTTATTTCTTAAAAGTTTCTTTCAAAGATAAGGAATGGGTGCCTGGCTGGTTCAAGAGGTCAAGTGTCTGCCTTTGGCTCAGGTCATGACCCCACAGTCTCGGAATCCAGCCCTATGTGGGGCTCCCTGTTCTGCCTCTCCCTCTGCCTATTGCTCCCCCGCTTGTGCTGTCTCTCTGACAAATAAAAATATTATGATAAAACAAATATATTTAAAAAAGAAAGATATGGAATAAAATTGGTGGTACCAGGAACAAAGGAAAATAAGCACATTGTGGAGATTAATTGGATAAAGCTATTATCAAAAGAATTCTCTGAATATTGTAGAGTCCATTTACAGGGTTAAACAAAGAAATAAAACTTAATAATCAGAGGGGACTTTCCCTAGAAAACGGTTAAAAAAAAAAGTATACTATCCCTATACAAACAATAAGAAAACCTACCACAACTGAGAGTTTCAAGAAAGAGAAAGGATTTAATTTATGATAAAAGTGACACCTCCCATGAGACTGGATTATTCTGATAAGTGAGATTAGGGAAAAAATATAGCTAATCCTCTGGATGAAAATTAAATTATACTCTGTTTTACATCATAAATTCCTAGTGGATTCGAAATTTAACAAAACAAAAATTAGGAGACTGATATTATCACTTTTTTTTTAAATTTCTTTTCAGCGTAACAGAATTCATAGTTTTTGCACCACACCCAGTGCTCCATGTAATGCGTGCCCTCCACAATACCCACCACCTGGCTCCCCCCAACCTCCCACCCCCAGCCCCTTCAAAACCCTCAGGTTGTTTTTCAGAGTCCATAGTCTCTCATGGATATTATCACTTTTTTTTTTCAAAGTTTTTTTTTTTAATTTTTATTTTTTATAAACATATTTTTGCAGTCAAATGTTCTACCCCTGAGCTATACCCCCATATAAACATATTTTTATCCACAGGGGTACATGTGGGTGAATCGCCAGGTTTACACACTTCACAGCACTAACCATAGCACATACCCTCCCCAATGTCCATTACCCCACCCCCCTTTCCCGACCCCCTCCCCCCAGCAACCCTCAGTTTGTTTTGTGAGATTAAGAGTCACTTATGGTTTGTCTCCCTCCCAATCCCATCTTGTTTCTTTTCTTCTTTTTCTGCCCCCGTAGTCCCCCATGTTGCATCTCCACTTCCTCATATCAGGGAT